>PVHY01008447.1:0-61551 GCA_004024945.1 Uropsilus gracilis | reverse complement strand
GTACTTTTCCCCTCTGGTGTGTTTAATGTATAGTTTCTAGGAGGTCAGCTGAGATGAATGGCCTTGAGTCAATACAATTTTAGGCAACTTGTCCAGCACATTCCCTCCAGTACCTGGAAAGGCAGTGTGTTTCAGAGCAAAGAGAGCAAAAACCCAGCCAACCCTGCATGCCAGATCATTAGTTTCCCCCAAATTTGGGTGAAAAAAGATATTTTTGGTAAAAGACTACAAAATACTACTCTACTTTCCCCCCTTTCTTTACCTCCCAAGGAAAAATATAATGCTTACCTGAAGAAAAAGTATTTAAATGTTTCCTTTTCTACCACTTCAAATAGTGGTTGTACTTATATTTATTCTTCCTCTTCCCACACAAGTATATTTTTCTTACACAAGCAAAACAAACTCCTTATGAACTGAGATATATATTAAGATTGGGTCCAGCTGTATGTTTCCTTTATTAAAAAAAATTCTCAAGGTATGATTTTGCATCTGTTACTTCTTGGCACCTTACCTTTGGGTAAACAGGATTAATCTCATATTCTCTATTTCTTTTTCAGAGAAGGATGGTTAGGACATTTTGTCAGATACCCAGATATCTTAGCTAGTAATTTTTGAGCCAGGACTACAAGCTAAAAATTATAACATCAGTTTTGTATTACCAAATCTGAGCACACTCAGTGTGTTATTCATTTTGCTTTGTTCTTCACGTGTATGTTTTCTTTCTACCTGTCAAGTATAGAGTTCAGGTTCACAGAAACAAAATCCAAAACACTGAAGTTATTACCACCCAGACATTTGCCGTCTGGTTGGCATAAAGATGATATTCCCCAAAACAGAAAAGCAAAGTCAGTGTAATTTACTGCTGGGAAGTTGGAGCCAACTAATGACAGCGGCAAGAGCATTGTTAGGAAAGACTTCTAGAATAGATGAGTATCCCGTTTGTCCATATATCCAAAGCCCCGAGCTCCCCATCCACTAACACCATCGGGAGTAGGGCAACTGTGTGCAGAATGATTGGTGCTGCCAGGAATCTCCTTCACTGAGTATGACTCTGACAAGTTCTTGTTTTTCCCAAACTTGACTTATTTCTAAGATATGATAGGACTCCTCACATCTCACCTCACATCCTGCTTCCTGGGAATGTAGGATTTGGAAAAGAGATTCCAGAGACTTAAATCAATAGGTTAAGATACTTCCTGAAGAGTCTACTAGAGGAAACCATGGTTAGAAGGGGAATTGGGCCCTAAAACAACTGAAAATTGAACTACCATTCAATCCAGAAATCCCACTCCTGAGAATCTACCCAAAGGATACAAAAACACTAAATCAAAAGGACAGCTCTACTCAGATGTTTATTGCAGCACTGTTTACAATAGCCAGGATATGGAAACAACCCAAATGCCACAAAATGGACTAATGGCTGAAAAAGGTGTGGTATATGTGCACAGCGGAATCTTATTAATCAAAGAAGACAAACGTCATTCGCAGCAACATGGATGAACTAGAAGGAATCATGTTAGCGGAAATAAGTCAGAAAGAAAAAGAGAAATATGGGATGGTCTCACTTATATGAGGGATATAGGAAAAACAAACAAATAGATAACAAGAAAAATTCGAAACTGCCAACAGAACTGAAACATAGAGCAAGAGGGGGAGAAAGGTAGAATCAGGGGAGAGGGAGAGCACAAGAGATTAAGATGGTTCACGGGCGATAAGGTGATGGGAGAACCTCAGGGTAGAAAATGACGTACTATGTATGTATATATGTGTGTATATATATATTATATATTGCATATATATATACATATATATGCAATAAATAAAAAAAAATAAAAAAGAAAGGAAATTGGAGACAAAAACATGAAGATCAAACCTAGTTTTGACCTAAGGGGAAAGGCAAGAAAGAATGAAGCAGTAACTAGCAATGAGACCATGAGGGTGAGTGGTAAAGTCAGGAAAATAAAAACAGGATTAAGTCATGAAGCAGGTGAAATAAGGTGGGTTAAGAAAGTCCAAAAACCTTGTCTATTTCTTTTCTGTGTAAAATTGTCACCAAGCGGCCAGAGTTTAAGACTTCAGGGCAGCTTGGTAGTTTTTACTAATACTCACACTCCATATCATGCCTTTTCTTTTCTATTACTTGGATAATTCTATCCCCTGCAAGGTTGATCTCTAATATTTTCTCCAGCATGTCATTATTTCCAGACACCCAAATGACAGGGATCATGATCAGTTGTCAAATATTCTAAACAGTTCAGAATCATCATTTCACTTGTTAGATTCAAAATCTTTTTCCCAAAAAAGAATATAAGCTCAATAGAGTAGAGGTAATTTGAGGGATTTCGAAGGACCCAGAATCCCTGGTAACTAGAACATGATGATTAGTATTCAAACACCCATTCAGCTCTTACTATAGACCTGTTCTCTTCTGAGTATCTTTACACATCTTATTGAATTCTGACAACATCTTATGCAGTATTTCCTATTCCTACTCTATTCTAGTTGTGAGGAAACTGAGTCCTAGAGAGTTTCATTTCCCAGGTCAGTTTGCTTAAACCCCTGAGATATTGACCCCTGAGATCATCCCAGACCCAGAACAAATTCCCATGGGCACATTGGCCTTGCTCAGCTGCCAAGGAAATAGATGGGATGTGGAATCTGAAAACAGCACCTGGCTGGAAAATGGTGCTTGTTTGATGATTCACATTTTTAAGTAAAAATAATAAATCCTTTGGCTGGACAACTTTGTTTCCCTAGCCCAGCTGGGTTGCGGTCACTGAGATTCCAAAATGCATGGATGATATTCCCCCTTGGAGCACATAACTTGCCCATTTAGTGGTCGACATTCTGCACGGTGGTCTTGTGGTCACCTTCCTGCACCAGTGTGTGCCAAAGGCGCACTGATGCTTTGACTCCCTGTCTTGCTTGCTGCTCCTTTATTAGAAGCATCGCGTGGGTGGGTAAAGTGCCTTCTCCTTTAGTTGCAAACCTAAGTGAAAAAGGGACAGGCTGGGTGAGTGACCCAAACTTTGGTCCTGGTGCAAATCCTTTATTTCCTGAGGACTTAGTACATAGCAAATGTTTTCTGATTTCTTAGCACACTGGATCTTCCCAGCAGCTCAATGGGATAAGTGTCCCTATTCATGTCAAGGTAGGTTCAAGAACAAAGTAACTCATCAAAGATCATTCAGCTAGGAGAGTTAAAACACCTGATTCCAGGTTCCCTGCCTTTGCTGCATTATGTTTCTGGCACACTTTCAGGTGGATAAAGTAAAGACAAGAGGAGGCATGTTGTGGAGATGATACTAATAACGAGCAAGTGATTGAGAGTGATTGAGTTCCCACTATGTGCTAGGCACCATGGGGACATGTTACAGGAATCATTTCACCCTCACAATGCTAAGCAGTAGACACTAATTTGCCTCCATTTCATAAAGAAGGAAAATGAAGGTCAGAGATGTTGCTATGCATCCAAGTTATCAAATGAGAGCATCAAGCTTCAAGCACAGGCATCTTGTCATGAGAGTTGGACCTAGCAGATACGTGCAAACAGACAATGTGGGTCACTGGTGGGGATTCATCCACTGGGCTGGGACTCCAGGGACAGCACTAAGAGGAAGTGTGGGAAAAGTACACTGAGCCAACAGGTGAGCCTATCCATTTGCCATGGAAAACATTCAACTGAAGTCCCAGTTCCCAACCATCACCTCCATGTTCTAAGGCTGACTTAGGAAAGCCAAAGATTCCAAGGCAGGGCATGGACTTACTGAAATGCATGCTCACCTGGGTCTGGAGATCAGAATACCATTGTCAGTCACCTGTGCCAGTTATACTGTCTCATTTCGTCCCACGGAGAGTAAACTGGGGAGGAAATGCCCAAACCTTTAGAATTTCACAAAATTGTCCACGAGATAAAAGAAGGACTCTTTGCTTAGGAATAGTTGTCAGACATTCCTGAAAGAAAATCAGTCATGTGCTATACAGTAAAAGGGGGTCAGCTCTCTTCCCACCCACTGGCAAATGCTGGGAATGAAACCTGAGAATAGTCATGCCTGGGAGGGGGAAAGAAAGGAGGAAAGGGAGAGGCAAATTGAGATTCACTTCATTCCCAGTTATGAACTAAATACCAAGTTTAAAAAAAATGGAGGTTTTTCTATGCATTACTCATGATACCATTTTCCTATCTTCTCAAAAATAAAACATTATTTAAACAATATTGTAACAGCATTTGTAAAAGTTTAGGGAAGAGAATAATTACACTCTGTTTTTGGCTTCTGTGAACTTTGCTAGTTTTGTTCATATTTTTATGTGACTGTCATCCAAGAATGAGTGATTTTCCATTGGCCCCATTCTTCTCAAAAATATTTCTTATCAGAAGATCACTCAACATGTAGATGACCCAGGTGTATGACTTCTTTTTTGGTCTTCATTGGGATTCTGGCATTTTTACAAACATTCTCGAGTATGAATTTATTCATTTGAGACAGTGAAGTCCTGGGGATGGAGGCAGCTGTGATTTTGCCTACTTGGTCATGTTAAAGAGAAAACAGCTATTAGATAGGAAAAGAGAGTGAAGGGGAAAAGAAAGGGTCAAATCTGTTCACTCAATGAGCTTTAATTCCAGTTATTTTCGAGTTAGGAGACTGAAGGTGAAGAAATGCACTAACAAGCTGACAAAGAGCCCTGCACTGCTAGACTTGGCAGGGGCCCAGCAGCAACTCCCAGGGGAGGGCACCTCTGTCTGTGCCAACGGCCATGCCAAGGCTGGGCGAGGTGGGGGGAAAGAAATACTTCACATACCTTTGCATCTGTTTAGTTACCGACTCAGGAAATATGTCCGTGTTACTCAGCCGGTAGCATCATTACCTCGGCCTGGGAGGCCAAGGGTTCAAATCCCACACCAGAAATTTGGCGGCCTCCCAATGCACTGGAAGGTGGAGGGTGTCTGCCCTGGAAAGGGGAGCTGTTTCTCCCTGGTTCTTCCAGAGAAATGAGGACAAAAGGAATAGAAGTGACACCACACAGTGCCTCTAAGTGTGACCCACAAACTTCAGCGTGGTTCAGTATGGAATGGGCAAAACTGGCCCTTGTTGAAGGCACTTCCCAGAGAAATGACAGTTCTCGCTGCCCCATGAATCACAACCTCTTCCCCTCCAGCTGCAGCAGCTGTTCCAACCAGGAGAATGGTGGAGAATAAGAAGTACCCAGAAGGGAGGCTGGTCACCATTGTCAGCACAGGAAGGCAGAGACAGTGAGGAAAGCGAACCTCAGGCCCTGCAGTCCAAAGTGCTGTGGAATAATCCTTTGATGAACTTGGTCTTCAAAGGCTCCTATGCAGCACTGCATGACAGTTTATGAGGAACTGAGCCTAGACATATGTCATTTAAGATACTGAAATTGGTTTGCAAGTTTAAAAAGTATTATCAACTTGACATTTGAGGTAATTTATATTAAATAATTCTGATAATTTACTGTTGCTTGACTATGGGAAATTAGGGGGAATAAAGAAAAAAAACGGTGGCCGAGAGGGGAAGGTGAAGGTGGTAAAGGATCTTTTTAATGAAACGAACCCATTCAAATAGAAGAGAAATCTCTTAAGCATGAAACATCTGTTCTGCCTCAAGAATTTTGATGACAGTCTGCATGGTCTGAAAAATAAGTTTGTGTTGCTTCCTTACAAGTTGCTACAGGGCTCGTTCCTGTTGATTTATTTTGTGACTGACACTGGATCCTGTTGCCCCAGAAGCTCGCTGGAGGATGTGGGGGAAGGTGCTCTCTACAGGCCATTTGTCTTTGTAATAGATAGACTGCGGCTGTCACAGGAGCCACTCACCTTCAGGAAGGGCACCCTCACTTCTTCCCCTCTTAATAAAAATTATTGCTTGCAATCACTTTCTTTGGGACCTGGGCTAAGATGCCCAAATCTGGTATCCCAGCTCTCCGGTCATCTTATGCCTTCCCTGCATTCCTGTTCAGTTATTAAAAACTTTCTTCCTACTCCTGTAACATCATCCCTGTCTCTTATCCTCAGACCCCATACATGACCCAAACAAGACTGTCAGTTCTAGGGGACAGTTCTATTGGAACTTCCAAGGTTTTGGACTTCCCTTCGTATGTCCTGTTAGCTATCTTTAGTCCTTAGTGATTTCCATCTGAAATTATTAACATTTTTCTTCTCTTTGCAATGGTAGTGTTGCTTTAAAAAAATCAAAGTAACATTCTTCTGAGTTTTTATTCATGTGCTACATGATTTGCCCATATAAATGTGCTAGTCTAGGGTTGTTAGTACCACAGAGCTGTGCAAACCACACATCATAATCAATTTTAGAATATTTTCATTACCTTCAAAGAAACCCCAAAGGCTTTAACCTACACTTCCTTATCCCCTGTACCCCTAGCCCCCACCAGCTCCCAAATTTAGGAAACCAGTTCTACCTAGGATTAATCTACACTTTGCCTCTATGGCTTTATATACTATGGACATTTTGTAGAAATGGAATTAAGGATCTTTCAAAACATCCTCTATTCTCCCATGATGTTTGGCAAAAGACCTCTTACCTAGAAGGTCTTTGACTAAAGTTCATTCATTGCTCATATTAGCTGTATTGGATGATCTGGTTTTAGGAGTAGAGTCTGGAAGTGGGAAACTGGAGAATCTTGGATGAAAAGCCTCAGGGCATTTCACAGAATGGTCTGGATCCTGTCAGAATGCAGGGATGAGCTATGATTCACAGCTTCCCCTCAGCTCCCAAAGATACAGACCCCTGGTCCCCCCAGTCTGATCAGCGATTCAAGAAACACCATAAACTCAACAATTCAGAACTCAATTCCTTAGAAGACAGCCGTTCTCTGAGGAGCTGGCACAGCGCACTGCGTGTTAACAGGCAATAATACTAAAATGCACTAAAGACCATGTAATTTATTCCCAACATGCTGTTATACTTTCCAAAACATTAGCTTTGGAGCAGAACGTTTGCTAAATGTTGTCTTTATTTCCAAAGCTTGGGGTAAAGATCATATGCAACCAATGGCTGAGAGATAATTGGCCACTTTACAGTTTCAACCTCAAATGAACTCCCCCGTCTGAGTAAATTTCCTGGTAAAAGATCCCATTTTAATAGAATGTGAAAGCTGCAAGAAGGATGGAGCTTGCAGATCACAGTATGGTCTGTTAGATAAATGACCAGGAGTAATATTTCTTAAAACCACATTCTGTAGGCAGAGTTAAAAGAAAGTCCAAAAAAAAAAATACCTAGTGGTTCAGAATTCACGCTTAAATGAAAATAACATGTGTGCCTTCAGTGCAAGATATGCCAGGGTTAGGAGGGAAAATGGCAAGGATTTATTAATGCCAAGAACCTTTTGGGGGCTGTTAGGCATTGTCATCCTGAGTCTGACCTCACAGCCTTCCCTTGAAACAGACAGCAAAAGATAGCAGATTTTCTTTGAGATGGCTACAAAGACACAGAAAGTAGCACTTCTTGCAGCCTTGTTGGGTTCACCTAGTTGGTATGGAGTCAGAAGTGGAATCGTTATTTTGTTCAATAATGGATGGGAATGGATGGTCTGTACTTTTCACCCAAAGACTATAGCTAGCACCCAGCAAGTTCTCAATTGTTGGAAGTGTCTAAGAACATTTGGGTGCCCTTGCCTTATGTTTGCCGTGAAGCCCCAAGTTTGTACTTTTCCTGAGCCCTGTCTCATGATGACCTGGTGACTATGAGCTGCAGAGTAGAAAGCTGGTTTTACTGCCTTAAAATTAAAATTGGCTTACAGGAGAAAGCTAACTGTGACCCTGACCTTGAAGGTGTTCATGATTGGTTGGGAGGTAGGGAGGACAACATAAATGTGGTGAGTACTATGACACCAATATGCAGAGAATATGGTGAAGCACAGCTTGAGGGAAGTCAGAGAGACTTCATCAGGGATGTGATTCCTATACTGGGTTTGGAAATACGCAGAACTGTTCAGGTATGAAGCGGTGAGTAGAAGAGGCTGTGTTTTTAAGTCAGAGATGCTAGTAGATGAGAAAGTTCAGAAAGAGAGGTAATAAGATATAGTTTGGCATGCAAGGGAGTGGGTGGATATGTGGTTTTGGAAGATGGAGTGCGACATCTTGGCAGAGACCAGATAAACAGAAGACTTATATTTGCTGTGGGGCACAGACCACATATAGCTCTGCTTTTCCAACAGTGGCAACTAGTACCCTGAGTTTTATCTTAAAGATTATGACTTAAGCATGTCCTATTTTGCATGAAATAGACAGATCTGTAATCAAATTCTGGCCCTGCCATCTACTGTGCATGGAATATTAGACATATTAGCCATGTGGAACCTCTGTTTTCTCTTTTTTAAACCAAGGGCCCAAACTGAAAACAGCCTCATGCACTTATTGTGAGCATTATCAGGACTCAACAAGCACAATGCCTGGCATCCAAAAGTTTCATGAAATATTTGGGTACAGGGGTGAAAAGGAAATTCTACTGCCTGGAAAACAGACTTTAGCTTTCCAAACACCGGTAGCTGCCAAAGCAGTCTAGAACACCTGGATAGAGGTAAAAAAAAAAAAAAAAAAAAAGGATCTGAACCCTGAAGAAGAGTTACAGGAAGCGAGGGACCCCAGAACCAGGGGACAGTAGGCCAGTGATGCAGATCAAAGCGGGAGGGATGCAGCTCATGCCAGAACAACAAGGGCACCCCTGGGTCAGGAGTGCAGACAGGAGGGAGGCGGTGGCAGATGCTTGTTTAGAGGGCACTTCAGGGAATGGATGCACAGCAGCCTGTGGCTTCCTCTTTCCTGATGTCGCCCTCATGTCCTACCAGGCTCTGGAAAGAAATCAAAAATGGGAAAGAAGAGAGGAAAAAAGGAAAAAAGAGAACAGCTGCATTTTTGTGTAACAAAAACACTCTTTCAGGATGAAAACACTTGAAAAACTAGTACAAGGGAACTTCCTCAACCTGATAAAGGGCACCCATGAACACCTCACAGTGAACAACCCTTCTAGACTGGAAATAAAACAAGGGTCTCTGTGCTCTTGCCACTTTCATTCAAAACGTATAGTGGAAGTCTGGCCAGAGAAGTTAGGCAAGAAGAACCAAAAGGTTTCCAGGCTAGAAAGAAAGAAGTAAAATTATTTCAATTATAGATGGCATGATCTTGTGTATGGAAATACACCATCTTGTATATGTAAAATGGAGCAAAAGTTAGAAGTCTCAGTTTCTGATTTTCAAAAATAACATGGTACTGGCAAGTGGATAAACATATGAATCTTTTGGAACTGGAATTCAGAGCCAGAAATAAACCTCACTTTTGATGAACTAAATTTCTACAGCAGATGCCAAGAATGTCCATAGGTCAAGAATACTCTATTCAAGGACACCTGAATCTTCACATGCCAAAGAATGAAGTTGACACCATACACAAAGAGTTCAAGTCAAAATGAACCAAATAACTAAATATAAGAGTTAAAACTACAGTAAAACTCTTAAAGAATCTAGGGAAAAGCTTTGATCTTGAATATAATGATGACTTTTTATACAGGGCATCAAAAATTTCTTCGTTTTGACACAAGCAACAATAAAGAAATAGAGCAACGGGGCTCCACAGAAATTGATAACTTTTCTACTTCAAATGAGACCATCAAGAAAGTGAAAAGAGAACACAAATAATGCAAGCAAATGCTTGCAAAACATATGAATAAAGAGGAGTTTGATTTAAAATGCACAACTCAGTATTTTAAAAGTAAAAAATCTAGCTAAAAAAGAGAAATAGACCTGAATATTTACCCAAGAAGATATATAAATGGCCAATAAACAAATAATACATACTCAGCAACATTAGCCGTCAAGAAAACACAAATCATAGCCACAATGAGAGACCACTTACTTCATACCCACTAAGCTAACTATCATGAAAAAAGTCACCATGCCTGTAAGCTTCCGCCTATGAAGCAACTGGGGCTAGGGATCACATTTCGAGTCCCGCTCGGGGCAACACAGCGAGACCTAGTCCCAAAAAATAGCTGGGTGTGGTGGTGCGCGCCGTAATCCCAGCTATCTGGGAAGTTGAGGCTGAGGATTGCTTGAGTCTGTGGTACCACAGGCAACGTGAGCCTGAGATTTCACGGGCAAAATACCAAGATCTAGTCTCAAAAAAAAAAAAAATGTCTTAGTGAAGATGGAGACAAGTTGAAGTTTTCATCCACTGTGGAAGGGAATCTAAGTGGGCAACCACTTTGGAAACATCTGGCAATTTCCCAAGAAGTCAAACATAGAGTTAACAGATAAGCTGGAAATTCCCTTTCTAGGAGTATGACCAGGAGATATGAAAACAGGTTCATGCATAAATGTGTATGCAACATTTATGGCAGTATTATTTATAACAGTTGTATAACAGTACAACACAAATTCTCATGACTCACGACTAAAAAGAAACTCAATTGACATAGACATGTATCATCAATAAAAAGAAAAAAGTTCTAATGCTTAATACAACATGACTGCAACTTGAAAATATTGTTTCAGGTGAAACAAGTCAGTCACAAAGTCCCACATATTGTCTCATCCCTTTCTCAGGTAATATCCAGTAGAGACAAATCCCAGAGACAGAAAGTAGATTGGTAGTTACCTAGGATGGGGAGAAATGGGAGTGACCATCTCTAGGTAGGGGGCTTCTTCTGGGAGTGACAAAATGTAATAAAATTGATTGTGGCGATGTTGCACAAGTCCATGACTAAATTAAAAGCCATTGCAGACTTCAATGTCTACACTTTCAATATGTTAATCAAATTGGGTAATGGGGATCAATTGCATGGTGGAGAATGGAAACTAGATTGTTGATGGACATTAAATACAGATGTTGAACTATAAATCCAAGACCTGAAACTTTCATCATGTGATACACCAACCACACCTCAGTGAGATATTTTAAAAATGTATCCGTTTTATGGTTTCTAAATGATATCTCAATAAGCTATTATAGAAAAATTACAATACCAATAGGTGTCTTCAAATGGACTGCTTTCTAAATGCCAGCTACCTTGTTAAACTCTAGATACTTACCTTGGTCTCAGAATAAATGTGCTGGGAAGGTTTCATTATTTTTATTTACAATGGAAAAACGTAAGTTTTTGAGGACATTGAGGAACTTGCCAAAATTCACAGAACTCTTAAGCACTATATTTGTTAGGAGTGAGGAGCATTTTGAGCCATTTTTTGTCTCACTTTGAAATTCAGGGTCTTATGAAAGGATCTGGGGTGGATGTTGTGAGCCTCCCTGTGTTCCAAGTCCAGGGTTCACCATGTGCCCCTGCCCCCATCTCACCAAGCAGCAGGGGTTAGTCAAGTCTTTGCTTCCAACTTTCTCACCATGGCACTGTGGTGAGGTGGTGTTGCTGGATACTTAGTGGAGAGAAATCCATCCTCAATTAACTGTGTTGTCTTAGTCTTCTAAGGACACATTTGTTCTAAAAACTCTCTTAACTTCCCCATCAGATGTGTCCCAGCTGTAAGTCTAGGAGTGAGGCTCTTCATCCTCCATCCCCAGCACCTGATTTTACAGATTATGGCTTGTATTTGAAACCGAGTCCTGTTACTCTTGGCTGTGTTGGCTTCCTAGTTCCAAGAAATAAAACGTGAGAAGGAAGGTGTTAGGCCCACGAAGACAAAGACGTCAAATAGCTCTCACCAAGGAAAATTTGGATGAGTTTTGGGAAAATGACTCTGAAACAGATGGATTACATTTTCTGTTTGGGCTCAGTAATTAAGGGGGAAAGAGGGACCACAGCCAGATGTGCTTGGGTTCTCATCAAATTCCAAATGTTGGAAAACATTTCAGGATGTTTGACTGAGTTTGGCAGAACGGGCACCTTGACTGTGCCTCTGCCTTTCTAACAAAGGAAATGGACCAACCTGCACTAACCCATGTCTGAAGAAGTCGCAGGCAAGTCTCTCCTTTCTTGCGGACTTGGCACAGTGGCACCCTCTGCCAACTGAACCAATTCCATGGGATTTCCACTAAACCCACAGTTATGATAACAGGGTTTTTGAGGAAGAGGATGAAAATCAATGCAAGTAACAGAACTCAAGGCCCAGATGGAAGTGACCAACCTGCTGTTCTGTTCTTTGTGACCCCAGATAGCAGAACTGTGTCTTTCAGTGATAGCCCTGAACTCCATATTCTGTTTTTCTGAAGCAGCCCAAAGGATTTCTATGGCCTCACCAAATGTCGTCATTTTCATTCTGCCACTGGGTTCTTTAAGGTCAGAGCAGAACCAAATGGGATGCTCTGACGCAGAGAACTTGCCTCTATTTTCCAGTGAATTTGACCCTCCACAATGAATTGAGCAGAAGAGAAAGGTGGTGATGACACCGGTCCATGCTGAAACACTGAGATGGGTGCAAGGATAAGCAGATGTAATGTTTTCAGACCATTTTTCTCTCTTGCACCCTGAATTCATTTATTTGTTCAAAATATTTACTGAGTATTCACTATGGTCTGTGCACTAAAAAGACAACGATAAATTAAAAAGACAGAATTTGCTGCTTTTCCGGAGTTGGCAATGTAGTGGTTAAAATACAATCATTGTTGGGGAGATAAAATGTTGTTACTAATGTTTTTGAAATTTAGTTGCTCAGTCAACCAAAGAGGAATAGAATTTCTTCTCCACCTTATAAGTAGCTATAGTCCCTGCCAGTGTTTTTACTATTTACTCTATCTTGCTGAGGTTTTAATATTAACCTCCACTGTTATCCCAGATGGAATATGATGTCTTTACCATTAACCTCATATCTTATTCCCAAAGTTAAATTTTTAAGGAAAAGTAACTAAGTTATTTTTTATTATATTTTCCCCAAATAACTAAAAAAGTTGAGAGGAAGTGCTCACATCCAAATGGAATAAAGTTTCTTTCATGGGTCACTCCCTCTTTTTCCTCGTTGTCTCATTATCAGATTTTTTTTTTCTTGACTGATAAAGCAAAATTCAAAAGTAAACTAGAAGTTAGAAGTTTATGAGGGAAGAACCCATCACCCATGGGTTTCCGCTTTAAGATAAAAGGATGACTAGCAGTTTCCCCTTCCTTCTATTTCTGCATGTCAAGGGCATATGTTAATTTGTCATGGTAGGAAATGTTTTACCTAGTGGATTCCAGTCCAGGCTATTATCACCTACTATGAACATGTCAAGAGACACAACCACAACTTTTCAGCCCTTTTAACCCCAGTCTTGCTTTCACTACTCCAGAATCCCCAGCTGGTCCTGCCGATGCTCTCCAGCTGCAGACTCAGCTCCCAAACTACTCCTGGTGGAGATGGATAAAGCAGTATTACTCCCATCCTAGATTAGCCCAGACCCTAGACTCTGTGACCGACCCCAGATAACTGAACAGCTCCCACATTGATTGCTGCCAATTAGCACCGAGATCTGCTGGAAGCACTGGTAATGGTGGATGCACTTGGTAAGGTTGTTATCTTGTTATACTCTGCTATCCTTTTCCTCTACATTCACGCAGTTTACCAAGTAGAGTCTGTCTTCATGTTCCTTCCCCAGTGAAACCGCTTTACTGGTTAGTTCATTGGTTCAGATTCTTGGGGGATCTTAGTTCCAATGACCCGGTTACTGATGTGGGTTTTCTTGCTTAGAAAAAGACCTGGGACAGTGTGCTTACCTGGCCTGAGGGACTAGCAGGTGCCACTGGTCTAAATTTGAGGTTCCATTTACAGGATGCAACTATGGGTACAGTTCTTTCCAAATTGAAACCAGAGACAGATAAGCCCAAAGGGCACTGGGCATCACCTGACCTCTAGCACCTCTGGAGCTACCCTTCCCCCTGCTCAGTGTCTGTGTCTCCTGATCCATTTATAGATGACTCAACAAGACTCCAAGCACCAGTGCAAAGTTTTTGAGGTCCAAATCCCAAGTGGTGATAACTGTAGTTACTTCATGGTAGGGAGGGCAGCTTTTGATGTCAACATTTATCAGCCATTACACGTCTATAGATCACTTGATTTGTGATCATAGAGACACAGGCAGACCTAGACCTCATATTCACCTCAGTCTCCTAAAGTAAGTGAGGGCTTTGGAAATTTCCAGGTCACCCCTGTGACCTGGAAATTCTCTGGCACTAACTTCAACCCCTATTAAACCCCCTCTTGGAACATTCTGGAATCCACAGTCCCTTTGATGTGTCTAGATAATGCCATAGAATCCACATGCTCACTGGTCCCTTTCAATGTTCTTACTTATTTCTCTTATCTCTAAAATTTCCTTGGAAAAGTCCCCACACTTTACGTACAAATGAATTTGGAAGAGGGAGGGAAGGATCTGAGATTGAGAGTGAAAGAGAAGAAGCTTATTTAGAGGACCAGATGGCCTTTATCTTTGGAAAGTGGACACTGTCCTCACTGAGCAGAAATGTTTAAATGTTTTTTTTCCCTTATTTGATAAAAAGAGCATTTAGTCCAAGTATATGATCTTTGTCAAATACAGAGGGAACCAGATACTTATCTTTTCCAGATCAAAGTCTCTTAATTGGAGCTGAAAAGCTCAGTGAGAAATCTGAGGCTTGTGGCTTAAGGACTAGTCATTCCTTTCTTTGCTAAGTTCTGTGACTCTCCATGATGAATGCAAAATGAAGATGAGTCCACCTTAAGATTACTTCTATTTCACACTGAATAAATACTTGCTTGATATAGAGAAGCAAAAAGCAAAAGGTGGAATGGTTTGATGAGTTCCTAGCGTGTTAAAACTTAAGTGTTAGATGTTACTGCCATCTAGTGATGATTTAACACCTGGCTGCCAAGGGAAGGTGACACATCATCTCCATCATCTCCAATGGGGGCATCACCTTACTGCTTCATAGACTCCAGTGTGGCGAAGACCTCTGGGTCAGCTTCTGAATTACCAGAGGAAGGGACTGTGGTGAAAAGAGTGATTGTTTACAACTGTGAGAAAAATGCATGTCCTCATATTAAATCCTAAGCCTTCGTGTCAATACTATTTCTGCTTTGATTTTTTTTTTCAGTAATTTTGGAACAATGAAGATGGGCTTCTTTTTAAATATGACACCACTTTCTTTACAACATATTCACACTTTCTCAGAGACCAGGTTCTATAGGACTCCCTGAATCTATCCATAAGCCTTATCTCTTCACAAAAGCATCATTAATAAAACTTTGTCCAACGGCAGTCATGTTCCTCCTCTCCCCTGGATAGGGGGCTTAGGGAGGAAAAAGAAAAAACGTAGGATTGCTTTTCCCCTACTTTATAATAAGTGCCTTGCAGTCAAGGTGGCCCTTCCTATCACCCCATAAGATAGGATAATCCTAAAGTGAAAGAGAAGGATACTGAGGTTCAGAAAGGTTAGGCCACTTAACAAGGGTCACACAGCTAACTAGGCATGCCAGAGATAGAATTAAAATCCAGTGTGCCTGGTCTTGATCTGAGGACCTGTGTCCTGGTTAAGTCTGGTATGGAGAGGGACATGAGTTTGGAGTCATGGAGAGAGCTCCCTCTACTCAAGGAGGAGTTGAGTTCAAGTTTAAGTTCAACCTCACATGGCCTCCTCTGGAACATGCACGAAGGCAAGGAAGTACAGATGTTCTTGAGTGCAAAGACTTGTAAATTTTAGATGTTCGAATAAGCCCACACATAGAATAACAGGTCTGCCAAAAAGAGAGATCCGAAGGCACTTATTTCCCACCCCAAGTTCCTGTCTGCAGAAAATAATGATTGTGAAGGTAAGCTTCTCTGGAGGATTAAAAAAGCAGGAATAACGAATGACCTAAGCATATCGTTGTCAGTATCTCGAGAAAGGACACTGAATTTTGGTAAACAAGGTACAAAACAGGACTTTTGTTGCCTTGGAACTTGGGCAGAAGCCTCTAAGATGCCTCCGCGTGCAGTGAGGTTATGATAAGTGAGGGATCCCGTTAGCCAGTTCAGGTCAGCGGGGTGATACCAGGCAGTCTGACCCAGAACTGCGTGCTCCTTCACACATGCTCTCCCTGGCACGTGAAGGTTTTGAGTCCTATGGAGAGTTCACAGGGAAACTGTGATTTTGGAAGAAGGTGGGATCAAACTTTGAAGATTTAATGGAACAGCAAGTCTTCTCTCTCTGGCACATACAAGTCTTCACTGAAGTGGGCTGTGAATAAGAAAAAAGCCACTAAGGATTTTGGGTTTTTCATTAACAGTGTTCAGTGCCACTGATTCTCAACATGACCTGTTCTTTCTACACCTCTGATTCCTGATATAGTGATGTTATCTCTAATGCAGGACCTTCTGACTTTGAGACAAAGTCAATTCTGCCACCTCCCAAGCAAATCTTGCTGAAGTTCTCTGGTGGATCTTTTTGACATAAAGGTGTGCAGATTAGCTAGTTCCCTGTAACAGGATAACCTCATATTCCATTTCTTAATAAGTAGTTGTGAATGCACACTCAGGGTCAGCTGGGTAATTTTGCAGCTCTGGGCCTATTTAGCTAAATTCAGCTGTGTTGCTTGTACTTCTTTGGTCAGCTGGTGGATGGGTTGGCAGCTGGCTGAACACTAAACTGGGATGGCCTCCCTCATAGATCTGGTGTTGCCTGGGGTGACCAGACCTCACATCTCTCGTCATTAAGCAGGCTGAGGCTTGCTGTCATTAGTGGCTGACAAGATGTTAAGAGTGTGACAGAAGTGTGCAAAGCCTCTAGAGGCTTACACTCTATACCTCCCCACCCCTATTATATTCATTGAAGCAAATTAGATTTACCTCTTTATATCTGCTCTGGGGTTAATAGGTTTAAAGCTCTTTGAGTATATACTTTCCCACCCTTCCCACCACCAGGGCCCTAACAATCATCACCATGTTTTAGTCCCTCCCCCACTCCCACTCCACCACTCTTGCCCTCTGGTTGCCTCAGTTTTGCGAGTAGTTGCAAAGAATTTGTTATTGCTTTGGTTTTGACTGACCCTTTATTATGTTTCTCTATATTCCACATTTAAGTGAGACCATCTGTTATTTGTCTTTCTCCTTTAAACTTATTTTGCATAACATTATCCTTTCCAGTTCCATCCACGTTTGCCAATAGGAGTTCCTCCGTTTTAATAGCTGAGTAGTATACCATATCTGTATTCCATTTTTTTCTAATCTACTTCTCTGTACTTGGGTGTTTAGACTATTTTTCTCTCTTAGTTATTGTAACTAGTTCTACCATGAACCCAGGAGTATATATAGCCCTTCAAATCAGTGTTTTTGTATTCTCTGAGCCAATGGTAGATCCATTTTTAATTTTTTGAGAAATCGCCCTGTTTTCCATAAGATCTACACCAGTTCACTGCAGCACACTCTTACTAATTTGCATATTACTTGTCAAAAGAAGTGACAGTTTAGCTCAGATTCAAGGGGTAGAGAAGTAGATGTTGTCTCTTAATGAGACAAAATGCAAGAAAATTGCAAGGAGCCTGACGCAAGGAGCGCTGAAACATCTTGGCTACTCTTTTTTTGCAACCACAGAAGGACTTATAGATAACCCCCATCAAGCAATGGCTTTCCTGCCACCTCCTCCCCCAAACTTCCTCCCAGTCCCTTACCTGATGGTAGTGGAGGAGACACAGATAAGATGGGCCCATGAATGAAGGAGGCCATAGTTCCACTCTCCCCTAAGGACAATGGAGTCACTATCAGAAGAAAATTTGTTGGAGGGAAGGGGTGAGAAAGCATGGAGTAAATTCACTATGAGATAGATGTGCTAAATTGGATAGACCGAACCAGATTTTGCAAAACATGAGTGACTGTGTACATCAAGATGTATCCAAGACATGATAAGAGACGGGAAAAAGAACCTCACAGGATAGTAGGAAAGACTATTGCACTGTGCCTAGTAAGTCATACAGTTCAGTAAAGATGTTCTAGGTGTTCAAGTGTGACTTCTGACAATATTTTTAATGATCTCTGGGCCTCAGTTGTTTCACCTATTCAACCTAAATGATAATTTAAAGTGAATGTGCATGTTCGTGCATGTGCACGCATACACACACACACACACACACACACACACACCCGCAAGATTGTGGAAGAACTTTCTAAGTTTTGGCACGTTACAATGGGCATTTTACCACTTTTTGGTGTTTATATATCAGACAATACACTCCATTTTTGTTTGTTTTTATCTTTTTTTCCCCTGTTTTTTGTTTCAGTTTTTCATCTACAAAACAGAACCGTGAGCCATGGGGCTTATGGGACGATTAAATGAGATGTGAAATTGCTTTTTATTTTGAAAAGTGCTTTATACTAGTAAAGTGTTTCAGGCATGTATTCTACTGCCTGTGTTTCTATAATATCACAAAAGATGTAACACATTGTTGAATTAATTGTATGAATTGACATGATTTGAATTGCTATTGATATCAATACTAATAGTTATTTGTGATCTACAATCAGACAACACAAGATATGTGCCCCTGGAAAGCTCCAATGATACTGCTCTCTAGGTCCTATCCTGAAGCAGGGATCCTGATTTAATTGATCTGGGCTGCAGTTTTTGTAAAGGCTTTGGAGTTTTTGCAAAACTTGAAGTGGGAGTGAACACAGTGGACTGCAGGGACAGAGGGAGAGGGGCTGGGTGCTTAGGTGATCAGAGAACAATGGTTCTCCCACAACTGAGGGGAGAAATCTTATGTTATAAAATACTTAGACATAAAACAATTTGTGGTAAAAAAAAAAAAAGAAAAAATGACTTAATTTTTTTTTTTAAAGAAAGAAACTTACAGGGGATTCCACTGTGCATTGAGTGTTAGGTTGAAAGCCTTGAGCTAGACAGTCTTGCTTCTGAGACCTGAAGACAGCCACTCTTACCACCTTTTGTTTGGGCTTTACCTCTCATGATTGTCACCTGCAATGCAATTTTTGTTGCTGGGCTAAGGCACACGTGGATTGGAGTCTAACTTTCTGACTCAGTTGGTAACATTTTTTAGCTTTGCTTTCTTTGCCAGTTTTGATCAATGAATTGATGGTTTGCAGCTTGCAACATGAAATTGCACCTGTCATCTTAAAAATGAAACTTAGTTGATGAAATTTTGAATTCTGATGGGGAAAATTAACATATTATGAATCTGAAAGAGGATTTTCTTTCTGCTGCTGAAACAATTGCCTTTTTTTTTTTTTTTTAATAAGCTGAGGCATCTCAGGAGGGTCCCGTTGCGCTGTAGGATAGCATGTGATATTAATAAATCACAACAAATGAAGCCTCGCAGAGCACATTCACAAGTGTCAAGCAGCAAAAGACTAAGAAAATCAATAATTGCGGGGGAAGGGGCCACTGTGATAAAGGAAGGTTTCTGGAATCCATGCCTAGGGGCATGCAAACCCACTCAGCACTGAAACTGTATGGGGAAAATCAGGCTTTAAGGAAGGAGTGAGTACAAATTTGAGGTCAAAGTTGATGGTACAAGGCAACTGGGCTCTAGACCAAAAGCCTTCTGGTCAGCTGTGAGTGCCATCCCTTCCAATCTGATGTGTGAGGCAGAGCAACAGGCTCCATCCCTTCATCCAAATCATGAGAAGAGTCCATTGAATGAATTACAGGCTGTCCAAAGAGAGAAAAGACCAAATAGCTTTCTTTGCCCCCCTCCTTCTCCCCTAGAAGGAGCAAGGGTGAAACGACTGATTTAAAAAGAACTCAGTTACTGTTCCAGTATTCTCCTAGTCTCAGCTGCTTTCCTAACTCCAGGGTCTAATTATCCTTCTACTTAATTGGAGGTTCAGGAGAGCTTATTAGCTTGCACCATTGTTGCATAATTCAGGAGTGCAGTTCAAGCTTCCAAAGGAGACGTTTCTTTGCTTTTGCTCCCAAAAGACCATTTTCCCATCCATCCATTTCAGCAGAAATCTCAGAAATTAAGGGAAGGGCAGTCAAGAGAGGTGTGAGCAGTGAGGCTAGAGGACCAGGAATGGAGAGACCTGGCCCCCATTCTGCTGTGCTGCTAATTTATTGGGGTGGGGGGCGGCGGTTATCAACCAAGAGGTCAGCTTCTCGGGCATCATCAATGAGAAGGCAAAACTGGGTCAGCATTTCATATTTCCTGAAATGCTGCCTCACAAGATGTTCCTTCAGAAAGTGGTTTGATGGCCTTGGATGATTCCAGGAAGAGCTATGCACAGGTCTGCCTGTGAGGTCCATTGTCCATTCTGACCAATCAATGTCCATTCTGACCACCTTCTAGTGTCCTCCTGAAACACTATTTCAAAAATCCTTTGCAGTAGAGTTCCACATGGGACTTAGCGAACCAGTCAGATGCATTGTGTAATACAAGAATCTGGAGGTGAAGTATGCTATGGGAGACAATCCTCTAACTACATGGTCTGGTTCTGCTCAGCCGGCAAATTGATCAGGCTGACTTTCCTTCCTAAGCCAGCTCTGTGCAGTGCCTTGGAAAGTTATTTCTGCGGTCTCAGCATGGAGCTGGCTTTGCAAGCATTCCCCATAATTTTGTCAGCCCCCAGCTCCCTGCATCAAATCCCTTGCTAATTAAAGTGACAAGAGTGATTTTGTTATCTCTGTTGAATTTGACTGATACACAGCCTCTTGGGTTTTCAGGATACACAGAAACTGATTCAATGTCCTAAGATGTCTGGCAGTAACTACATGCTTCAAATTTATGGCTTTAACTATAGAAGAAGGTCTGTAGCTTATGGCGATTGCTTCCACATATTTCATATTTCATACGTTCAGTCTCTTAAAATTCATCATGGAAAATTCTTTTGCTTTTGAGAGAGTAGAGGAGAGAGACATTTTTATCTATTAAACACTACAAATCCTGGCCTCTGCTCTGCAGCAGGCCTTCAGCTGAGGGCTTCATGGAGATAAATGACTGTGATCTTTGCTCTTCTCCCCCTTCTCTTCTCATTCCTTGGTAAGGATTCATTCTCATTTTGAACCCTTTGACTGTGGGAGAACCTAGGTGCTGAGTCACTGCAAAGGCCCCAGGTGGATCTGATACTACAGGTGCATGATTGGCTCTGAGAATAACCACACCTGGTGTTTCTGTTATCTTAGAAAAATACAGAGGGCACAGCATATAGAACTACAGTTCCAGCACTTCCCTCACCTCTATCCAGCAGCCCACAGGGTGACCTTAATGATAAAAAGA
The DNA here is from genome assembly GCA_004024945.1 of Uropsilus gracilis. Taxonomy (NCBI): domain Eukaryota; kingdom Metazoa; phylum Chordata; class Mammalia; order Eulipotyphla; family Talpidae; genus Uropsilus; species Uropsilus gracilis. The sequence goes on along the minus strand of PVHY01008447.1, from coordinate 40,419 downwards.
ATCAGATAGTTTGCCCACCTCTCAGCAACACCCCAGGAGGATCAGGGTGCACTTCCCACTCCCACCCGTATAGCAGATTGCAATCATCACATCACTAGGCTAGTCAAGTTAGGTCTTTAAATTCTTCTCAGATGAGGATATGAGACCCTTGAGGCCAAAGATGGCGTCTCAATCAGCTGAAGTGAGGACACTGTCATTATTCATTTATATTTTTAATGTCCAGCCACTTCTAAAATGGTACCACCTTGGGACATTTGAAGTGGGGGAAGGAGCGGAACCTTGTAGTCCAGGAAGACTTAAAGTGAGGAATACAAAAGGCAAATTATTCTAATCCCAGTTCTTGAAAGTGTCTTAACTGCCCACACATTTGTGCTATCTCCTTGTTTGCAGTTCGTCCAGAGGCGGAGCTGACCTCAGCAAATGGCTGTGGCCTCAACACGAAGACAGTTTCGATGTTTGTATGATAGGTCCCCAGGCCCCTGAAAACTATCATGGGTTTTTCCCTAAAAATATGGCTTAGCTGTGATTCTGTCAAGTTGTGTCTTGATGCTGCCCTGCAGACAACAGGGAATATTCCCCTGATGGCTGTCTGGTGGACTAACAAAATATCCTAAGTATCTATTATTCCTGTGTTCTGCTTGACCCAGGCCATTTGGAGTGTGATTTGCAAGCATCTATGAGTTAGACCAGAATCACCAGCTCACTTGAACAACTGCAGATCCTAAGTAACTGGAGCACCTTCATCGCCATTCACAGTAAGTGGCTTAGGAATCTGAAGAGAGAGAGATGGTGATTCTCTTGTGGGAAAAGCTCCTTGGTCATGACTTTCCAGGAAATACAGGACCGAATTACAAGTTTCACCCTGCTGCCACTCTGGACCTTGGAAGGGTGGGGGTGGGGGTGGTGGTGAGGCAGTTAGACAAGTTTGTCAAACGTGATCTCTTAGAAAAAGTCACCCCCAGGAGAAAAGGCTGAGAAAAATCATGGACCTGAGGATGTTAGAACCATGACCTATGTTAAGAAAAAAATAATTCAGTGCTATCACTCCATAGACATGTACACTCAGAAGACAGTACTCTGCCCCCAATACATAGGAATCTCCAAGATTTTATTATCTGTAGGGGAGATCAGAGAAGGAACTTAAGTTGTATCTTCTATATACCAACAACTCCACATTTCTCCAAATGCATGTAAGAGGTCCTCCACTTGGGGGAGGTGCCCTAGAATACTGAGAAAAAGACTTTGGGTTGTCCAAGGACTGCCCTCCTCAGAAACACCATTAGGCATTTCTTTCAATAATGCCAGACTTCAAACTGAGTAGTTCTCAGAGTATGTTCTCCTGACCATCAGCATCAGCATCACCTCAGACCTTGTGAGATAAGCAAACCCTTGCCCCCACCTAGACCCTCCAAATCATAAACTTAGAGGGTCTCAGGTGACTCAAATGTCAGTTAAGTTTGAGAACTTCTGAGCAAGGCTGGTTTCTCCTTGCACAATGTGATTTTAGAAGCTGGTAGAATAGTTCCTTTTCTCCAAAAGTTCTGGCTTCCTGCCTGCAATTGCCTGAGATTTCACTTTTGGAATTTGTATCTTTGGGTGAAGACATTTGGTTCTAGCTTGTCGTAAATACAAAACATTTTGAACCTTCAAATCCTTCACATCTCAATATGTACAACCTTATCAGAACTTCCTGATGGCTAGAGTTTAATAGAGCTTATTTAGAATGTTTTTACAGACTATTTACAACTGCAATGTACTGGTTAAGGAAAAGTAGGCAGTTTAGTAACATGGAGGAGGGGTGTGTCAAGGAACACTGAGATGGGAGGAGGGGCACAGTGGTCAGTCAGGATTCAAGCCAGGGTCAGGATTTGCTGTTTTGTTCCCACAGCCTGTTGTGTTTCCTGCTCCTGCAGAGCATTGACTTTCTTTGGTTTCAGTCCCAGTGGGACCACCTGGCTATAGCCTATGAACCCCAACGCAACAGATTTAGCTCCAGGAAAGAGTCCACTTCTCTGTTCTGCTCTAAGTCCTGTTTCCAAAAGGGATTTCAGTCCAGGTAGAGTCAGCTCTTCAGAACCAATCAACCTGTCAACTGTCTGGGCCAAAGCATGGACTCTGGGGGTGGCAGCAGTCATGGTTCAGATGGTGACTGGGTAGTTTTTGGAGAGAGGAGGGATTGGGAAAGTTAGCCAGGTAGACAGAGAGCATTCGAGGACCCTGAACTAGAATGAAATTAGAAGGAATTCTATTGAAGGGTGGAAGGGATGTGGAAAAGGGAAAGCAGGGGCATACAAAGGATGAATTCCCAGATGATTCCCAGATGACAATTTTAAAAGTTAAACTCGAATATTTCTTATGAGTTAAATTGTGCTCCACCAATCCCTTCCACACACACAAAGGATATTTGAAGTCCCAACCCCTGACACCACAGGATGTGACCTCACTTGGGATGGGATCAACTCTTTGTTTTCAAGATCCAGAGAGAATTTGCTAACATGGTTCCCAAGCCTTTCAGTGTTGTATCTTTAGTAACTCAACCTCATTGCATTCCCCAGGGTTCTCCCTCCACCCTACCATCAGTGAATCTTCATCTCCATCTTCTTGTGCTCCTCCCTTCCCCACTTTCTCCGTCTCCTCTCTCCCTCCCTCACAGCCTGGCCCAGCTCTGCTGTCAGCTTATTTTGATTTTTTCCTGGTCTTAAAAAAAATATTTCGAAGATAAGGAAAACTTCAGCTCAGTGAGGTGAACTTGCTAGAGACCACAGAACTTATAATAGGTATCTATCCAAGATTAAGCAAGTTGTGCTGTTTCAGCCATTGGATACAGAATGTGAGGCTAGAGGGAATCTGGAAAACATTTGATCTAGCACTGTCATCCTGCTGAGAAAGTCATGGAAGCTTATGAACTAGAAAAAAAACAAAGAAAACTAGAAAAAACAAAAAATAAATTTTCATAGACATCCACGACAGAGTGACAGAAAACCTCTTGGCGCTGCGATTTTCTATTATGTTATGTTTTTTAACCCTTTGAGTAAAGAATGGGAGCAGTGAATAAACAGACTTTTGTTTATTTTGCACCACCCACAATTGCCAAAAGTGGCCACTCTGATCAGGGTCACAACTACATTATGTTTGTTGCAAGGCATTCTGGCAGGCTTCATGGCATAGGGCGGGTGGGAGGAAGGCACAGGAGCTGTGGAGGGAGGGAGGAAGCGTGACTGAATGGTAAATAAAACCAATTTTCTTGCTGCTGATTTTGTAGCTACTTAATATAAAGCCATAATCATTACCATGGCAACACTCTCATTGCACACAACATGAATATGTAGATTCCCCAGGGGGGGAAATAAAATAAACTGTACCTTTGTGCACCTTTACTTGAAAACGGAAAAAAGGCTTGAAACATTCCGATCCACAATTGCAAAAGCAGAGCTCCACCCCTGTGCAGACCATTATTCTAAATGAACCCACTGAGGCCACAGAAAAATAACCACTAATTTATTGTGTTTGTGTGTTGTATGTAAGAGAGAAAGAGAGACAGAGAGACAGAAAAGAGAGAGAAAGAAAAAGACACACAGAGACTTGAAATCACAGCACATGGAGTTGTCTGGAGGGAAATCCATTTCAATCGTAGCCTCTTTTCAGAGTGAGAGCTTCCAAAGTGCCCTGACGATTGCAGCACATGATTCATCCATACTCCAGAAGCTCCCAGTGTGGAGACTAGATTATAGGTTGTGGACTATTAGGCAGGGAAGAAAGGAGGGGAAGAGCATTGTAGTTCTAGAATTTCCAATTGACAAATTGGTGATCCTCTGGCAAGATGTTTGGGGTGGGGCTGGATGGTGGTGGACATGTACCAGAATATGTGAGCCTCAAATAGTTTTTACTTAGATTATATTCCACTGGGTTGTCTTAGAGATGATGAAACTTGAAGAGTCCTTGGTTTCCCTCTGCAAGTGAGACTGATGGAAGGTCTGGCCTGGGCTGGTCCCGTAACAATAGATGGTTCTGGGTGCCAACCTGGGGCCCTGAGCAAGTAGGCGTCACCATACCTTGAAGGGGTCAGTAATGAGACCAGCCTGGATTTTCTGAAAGAGCCCAATTCAAAATCCCCTTCTGTGATCCCCTAAGTGATTGTGAGATGGATATACATTTTATATGGACAGAAGCATTGTATCTAGAAGACAGGCATAGTCATTCTTCTTCTGAATGACTATTTTAATATGTTTTCTTACTAGTGTCCTGCCTATACCCTGATATAAACACAAATGTATTTCTGCCTGCCTAGCAACCTACTTTTATCTTCATATCTATGTACGTAGTTGACTGCTTGAAATATAACCGTGAGAGAACATGTGTATTTATAAAACATGTAGGCATCTATTGCATATAATAAGCAATAACAGACAATAAACAATACTATAATAAATAAGCTACTAGAAAAAGATACCCAAGGATGAGGGTGGGCAAGTGGAATAGAGTGGAGGCAGGTACTGTCTGAAATAAGGTGCTGTGATATAAAGGAACACCCATGCATAATACTCAGGAGTGGGTTCTAAATCTCAGAATCCATGGGAACCATTTGATCTAAATTACATGTTTTTTCCATGGTCTGATTTTCATTGAGATGCTGAAAGTCCCAGGAAACCCAGCATTGTTAGATCAGCTTTTGAATGGGCAGAAATTTAACTGAGAAAAGCCAGATCCTAAGTTAATTAGAAAGAGACTGGAAAGAGCCAGACATTAGTTTAAAAAGTGAAGAAACAGACTGGAAAGATCAAGACCAGATCTTGATGACAGGTTGGCGTCAGCTTGGAGGCGTGAAGAAATTGGACAATTTATGGTTGGCCAGTGAGGTTGCATCATAATTCCTTGTCTGCACAAGAGCTCAAGGGAAAGAGCAAATAAGTTTTCCGAATCTATTTTCAGTTTGTGTTGCTCTCCTTTATATGAATTTCAAGACTCCTCAATATTTGGTATTTGGTTCCAAATAAAAATCAAATGATCCTGGCATTTCATAGATAGGGCTCACCCTGTCTGCAATCCTGGGAAGAATATTTTTTTATTATAAACCAGCTAACTGCAAAGGGGTGGGGGGGGCACATAAATAAGTTGTTCGTGGAAAGTACAAGTGTTTGATCATGTCCTGTCAAAGTGGAGAAGATACAGGTACTGTTTGTAAGAAAGTGTTCAAAACCCGAGAAGCTGATTCATAGACACTATCATCTCCAAGGAAACACATTAAGAATCAAATACAAATTGTATTGCATGAGCCATTCTACAATGAAACAACCCAGAATTGTCAACAGCCTTAACCAAACCCCAATTACACATTGTTTTCATTCTTATTGTCATATTATCTTATTTCCTTTAGTCTCAGACTTGTTTCTTTCGGTCTTGGGCACTGACTTTGGAAACATTATCTGATTTTATTTAAGGTTAGTTGAGTTACATGAAATTTTTCAATGGCCTCCAAATTTCTTTGGGACAAAATTTTAAATAAATATTTATAAAAAACTACATGTTTTCTGATCTATCTCCAGTCTCCCTCTCCAAACTTGCCATCTGCTGCTCTCCCTCAGGCATGCTCACAGCTGCCAGAACAACTTTATGCAATTCCCTGAATAAATCACACTGTTCCCTGTAGAAGTATCCCTGCCCATTGTAATTCTTCTGCCTAGACCATCTTTCGGCTTTCACCTATTCTCTGGACTTGCCACTTTGTCTTGATAGTTTTTCCTGATCTTTTTCCTTCTGATTGAGTTGGGCTGCGAGCATGACATCAATCTGGACATGAATCTCTCCAGCTTCTAACGAGATAGTTGGCCTTTTAATGTCACAGACTAAGACTTCGCAAAGTGGAAATGAACTCTTGCTTCTAGAATAAGACTAAAACCCAGCTTCTAGAATAGAACTCTTAGTGCCATGTGTGTGTATGCCTGTCTGACTGAAGATGGCAAATATTGCCATATCAGGTTAGCAATGAAAACATAGCAATGACTTGTCAATGATTAATTTAGTGTTAGTGACAGAGATAGGGCTCAATAATTTAAGACAGTTATTATTTTAAGCAACAGTTTTCCAAGCTCAGCAGTCTATCTTGAGCAGTGACCGGGTCCTATTAAATCCTCCACAACCCTTCAGGGGACAGATTTGCAGGGTGTGTGTGTGTGTGTGGGGGGGAGATATAAGCGATATTCCAGTTTCATTTATTTTACAGTTTTTAAATACTGCATCCCCTGCCTCCTTAGCCTCCCCTCTCCTCCCCATCTTCAAATAATCCCCTACCAAGATGGATATTGTTGTATAAATGAAACATGATAAAATATTTTCCTTTGATCTAAGGTGGACCAGCTAACAGTTCTGTCTGTGCAAGTTCACTTTGTGTCCAAATTAGGAAGCAGCTGGGATTTGTGATTATAGGACACATATCTGGACCTGGCTTCTCTCTCCAGTTTTCTAGCACACAGCAGATTTTCCAAGCCTGCGGGCTCCCCCTTTTGTACCCTGTGCAAAGGTGACCTCCATCCTGATACACCCGCCCATCAGAACCTTCCAGTCTTTTGTCTTCTATCAGTGATTTTGATTGATGTGTTCAGCTGTCGGAAACATAACTTCACAGAAGCTAAGAGCTTTCACTCTGAGAGAGAACCCCTTCATTTTACAGAGACCTGAGGTAACCAGTCCAAGGTCATATTGCAGTTGGAGGTAGAACTGTCATGTGGACTTCCCCTGACTTAAAAGTCTGGTCCCACATCCCGCCACTCAAATTTCTGCTAAGTCATTGATCTTGCATTTATGGAATGATCACTTAAACTTCCAGAGTCTCCTGGAAAATGCGGACAAGGGTAGCTTCCAACTGACAGTTGCTACAGAATTGGCAAGCAAAGGAATACAAGAGCACAGCCTCGTCCACATAATAAACGTTTAATAAATGGGAACAGTTTTACCACCCTTACACTAGGAGGGAGGGAGAGCAGGACCCCGGAAGGGGTGTTTGGAGCACGGCACTGTCTTATCTCCCAGGGCTATGCATGGGCAGGGATTTGACCATTTGCAGAGCACTTTGCTCAGAGGTTCTTCAAGGTCAGTTGAAGGTGCCTACCCATGGATGACTTAATTATTTGCATGAGCCCACCTGAGAAAGATCTGCCTGAGCCTCTTCCCTCTCCTTTGTGCTCCCAGAGCTTAACTTCTCTCAGTGTGCTCCTCAGCTCTCTGGAGTGTCTCCTGACTGCTGGGGTTGCTGCCGGCTCTGTGGAGGGTTTCGCAGGAATGCTCAAGGGGGCAGTGTGGGCCTGCCGCAAAAGGAAGCCTCGCCTCGAGGAAAGCCTTGGTCATTTTTACAGGAAAGTGTTTACCCTGGAAATTAAATTATATTTGGGATTTTTGGTTTCCCCTCCCCCACCCCCACCGTGGGAGGTTTCGGAAAGTTACTGTGGTGACCCTGGCAATCAGAGGGCTGTCAGCATTTCTGCTCTGCACCGGCAGGCCCCTGCAGGCTCCTTCAGCACCCTGCACCCCTGGGACCCTGTACCAGTGGAAAGTGCTTTGTCCACGACAGTGGAGAGGGAGGAGGGTTTGGAGGTTGAAGGGGGGTGCCCATTGCAGGTGGGGGGCAGGGCCTCCAACAGAAGTCACTGACTCCACAACCAACCCCTACCCACCACCCTCCACCCACATTCTCCATTGTTACATCTTCAGTTACTTTGGGGTCAACGGCCACACTTTAGTTGGATGATTTGAGAGGCTGTTTTTGTTTGTTTGTGTATATGTTTTCCAAAATATTTCTGAAATTAACTGTAAAAAAGTGCTCCTGTGTACCTACGGACTCATGCATATTTATAGCCTACTCCTCCTAGTGGTCTCAAGCTCTTCTTTGTCAAACAAGTCATTAGATAAGGTCCCAATCATGTGGCATTCCAGAATTGTAAGTATTCAAGAATGTATGGAAATCTACAAAAGACTCAGCCCTTGGAAAATTTCTCTTTTCTTTTTGGCTTCTGGCAACTAAACCTATCAGCACTTCTGATAACTTAAAAACGACTAATTCCTGCTCTCTAGGTATCCTATTCTAGAGTCCATCATTCATCATCCAGTCATATTTATTGCACTTCATGATGTCACAGAGTCATGTCCTTATATTAAGTTGGAAGAAAACAAAGTCCCTATTTGCATGAGCTTTGCAGATGATTCATGAGGGTAGAAACAATGATATGCAAGTAATCACACACCTGAGTGTAATTACAACTTGTGCAGGAAAGGTGAAGGGTAACAAAAGTAAAGCATAAAGGAAATCAAGTTAAAATTAAGAGTTAAGGAATTAGGAAGTGATTTTTCAGCCAGCATGTCACTATAAGAAACAGATAGAAATCAAATGGACATGGAATGGCTGGTTGAAAGTAGCAACAATTCCACCATCTTTTGGCATCTGAGGAAGAAGGGAATTCATTTTAATGTCAGTGGATGTTTGTAGCAAAACCCATGATTTTGACCATAAATAACTTGAATTGTCAAGGTTGAAGACAGTGAGAAGAAATTGGAGATTGTCTGATTCACCTCAATTCTTATTTAGGTATCTTCACAAAACGATGCTGAAAAATTCTCAAGATGCTAAACAGGAGATTCATTTATTGAAGTCACTTTATCTGCTTTGATAGTTTTACTTTCTCTTTCATTGATGTCTTAGCATTCTCTTACTAGACTGACTGTCCCATGAGGGCAGATATTTTTTTCTCCTTGTTCATTGATGGATGACAGATATCAAGAACAATGCTTGTCATGTACATGGAGTGACTTCTGAAGGCATATTTATCGAACAAATTAATTGAGGCTAAAATAGGTCACCTGAAATTTTTGCTTACTTGACCCAATTCTGCTCTCTAAAACAATAAAGAACAAACCTAGTGTACTATGTATCAACAGTTTCAATCATCTGAAAATAGCTCTCACTTCTGGGTTTTGGAACTCACAGTTTTGATCACTCATTAGAATCCAATTAGGCTTGATGATTAAAGCAAATATGAAACTACTCCTTTGTATTACCATCTAGCCATCATTTCTCTATTTTTATATAGATATGTTTCTTTTTACAACCCTTTCTTTTCAGCTATGTAAATGCATATGTGTATATATGCCACCTGTCAATATGTCATCTGTCAATATGCCACGTGATTGTGGAGACCATGTTCCAAGATTTGCAACTGGCAAGCTAAAGACCCAGGAGAACTGATTTGTGTGGTTCAAGGAAGAAAGTCAGGTGCCTTGAGACCCAAGAAGAGCCAACATTCCAGTTTGAATGAAGGTCAGAAAAAGATTGATGTCCTAGTCAAACAGTCAAGCAGAAAAAGCTTGATCTTACTTGAGAGCTAGTCAGTCTATTTTTTCTTGGGGGCCTCACTAGGATGGCAATCTGTCATATTCAGCCTACAGATTCCAATGTTAATCTCATCTAAAAGACCATCAGAGATGCATTCAAACTAATGTTTGACCAAATATTCTGTCTCCCTTTGGTCCACTCATGTTGATGCATCCTACTATTGGCCATCACAGTACCTATGAGATTATCAGAGAGAAAGCCTTAAAAAACTAACATATATATATGCTAGCATGTATATGTACACACATACATACTATGCACACACACAGAGAGAGAGTGAGAGAGCTCATCAGTGAGTAGCAAGTTGTGGCAATTTCTGGGAGAAGGGAAAATTTTGCATCTCGGTATAGAATATAACTTCTTTTTTACTGAAAACTGGTGGGATGATGGGAAAAGATGACACAGATTTGGATTATGGAAACTACATGAACTATTCTTTTTTGAATAATGATTTTCTCCAATAACCAACCTCCCTACCCCCCAACTTTACTAAAAATGACTGTATAAGCAGGACCCAAAACTAGAAAGGACTTACATATCCTCAAGCATTCTTCTGGGTTTTGAAGTTGGCCTAAAATGGTTCAGTTCATAAGAAGCACTGCAGTTCAACCTGCTCCTGGCTTCAGGATTAAACATTGGTAAGAAGAGACTAGCCCTTCATTGGCATTGCCTAAGCATCAAAGGCAGAATTGAGTGTTGAGCTAAGAAGTGTGTGCAACTTTCCAATTATAAAAGTTAACCCCAGATCGTATGGTAAAATGTAAACAGTCACTTTCTCAACCTTAGCTATCACACAGGAGAAGTTCACATTTTGGGGTAAACCAAATAAAAATATAACTCAATCTCCACTGTAATTCTATATACAACTTCATACAATAAAATGTTATGAGCTATATAAAGAAGCTAAATAAAAGTATTGCCATCAGAAAATTCAACAGAAACTGACCCACAAATGAACTAGATATTCCCACAAGTAGACAAAGATATTATGTCACTGGAACCATATTTGAGAATACAAATCACCAAGAATTAATTTTTTATTATTCATTTTTGTTATCATATTTCTGTTTATATGTATACATATGTTTATATATGTACATACATATACATAAACATATATTACATCATTGCATTCTCTGGGAGTTCTCCGGCATCTTATCATCTGTGAACTTTTATCTTGAACTTCTTGTGCTCCTCCCTTCCCTGATTTCTCCCACCCCACTCCGCAGCTGCTTGACCCAGTCCTGTTGTTAGCTTATTTTGAGTTAACTACTGAAAATGGAACACCATTCGATCCAGCAATCCCACTTCTGGGAATATACCTAAAGGACATCAAAACACTACTTCAAAAGGACACCTGTACTCAGATTTATTACAGTACTTTTTATAATAGCCAGGATATGGAAACAACTCAAATGCCCCCAAACTGATGAATGGTTAAAAAAGATGTGGTATATTTACACAATGGAATATTATTCTGCAATCAAAATTGACAAATATGATGCAGTTGTGATAATATGGATGAACCTTAAGAGAATCGTATAGCAGAAATGTTAGAAAGAAAAAGACAGAAATCATATATATGGTCTCACCTATAGAATGAACATGGGAATAACAAACAAAATGCAAACAAGCAAGCAAAAACCTCAAACTTCACCAAAGCTTTAAAGAAGAAGGCACACAAGATCTGCAAAACCTCTTCCAAAAGCAGGAAAAGAAAATAACTTTTTATGAGGTTAGTATTACCTTAACCCTAAAACGAGACACACAGTATCAAGTCAAACAAAATCCCCACAAACTACAAACCAATATCCCTCATTATTGTACATACAAACGTTCTCAAAATTTTTTTATTTCCTATTTATATTTTGTTCAGCAAATAAAAAATCATGAATAAGATGAAGAATTTCTTACAGAAGTGTAAAAATAATTTAGAACTCAAAAATTTTCAATATATTATAGATGACTTTACATGTATAGTAAATAAAGTTTATATCTATCAGTTTGTACATATATTTACAGAAGAAAGATTATATGCTCAGATCATTTGATATCAAAAAATCCATTCACTAAAATTTAATATCTCTTTATGATAAAATCTCTCAACAAGTTTGAAAAGAAAGGAAGTTATTCAAAGTGCTAATGCACTTCAAAAAAGGTAGCTGCTAACTTTATACTCATTGAGATGGATTTCCCACATGACTGGAAAAAGGAAGAGATGTTGGCTCTCAGCACTTTTTTTTTTTTTTTTGAGACTAGGTCTCACTATTTTTGTGCTTGAAACTGCAAGCTCACGTTGCCTGGGGTACCACAGACTCAAGCTATCCCCAGCCTCAGCTTCCCAGTTAGCTGGGATTACAGGCGTACACCACCATACCCAGCTATTTTTTTGGGACTAGGTCTTGCTACGTGCCCCTGGTGGGACTCGAACCGCGATCCCTGGCCTTGGCCATGGTTTCCTAGGCTTCCATCTACAGGCATGTGCCACCATGCCCAGCCTGTATCTCAGCATTTCTATTCAGCATCATGCTGAAAGTCTTAGCCAGTGCAATGAGGTAAGAAAAGGAAATAAAAGGCGAATCAATTGAAAAGGGAATAAAACAACTCTTCTTATTTATAGGTGATATGGTTGTCTATGTAGGGAATCCCAAGGAATCTAAAAAGAAAGCTCTGGTATCTGAACTAATAACTAAGTTTAACAAAGTCATAGGCCACCACATCAATACACAAATAACATATTTCTGTATTAAGAAGTGTTTCTTATTTTTTTATTAACTTTATTAATGTCTTCAATTTAATAAAATTTGCCATAGAATCCCATTCAACAATGATGATACATACATTCTTTAAAATTTAGCTTTTACTTTATTCTGGTAAGGACACTTAGCATGTGATCTACTTCCCAAGCTAATTTTAAAGTGTACAGTACACATGATTATGTTCTCAACTAGAGACACAATATTTTATAAAAGATCCTTAGAGTTTACTCATTTTGTTGAGCCCATTGAAGGTCCCATTTCACCCTCACCATAATAACTTTGAAATTATAGAATTAACAATGACTATGTCAATAAAAGTTCTGCCCACCCAGGTACCTTGTTAAAAAAAAAAAAAGAAATTATAAAATTAACCTTCAATGTTTTGTGGAGGAAGGGGTTCACAAAAGCAAAAGTACCCAGGGGCTAGTCTTAATACAACCTTGTTCTGGAGTTATATAAATCATATGTAGCTGGTAATCTTGATCAGATCATACCACTTTAATATGTCAGTCTGTTTTCTCTAAAGTAGGAAGTGATAGTTTTTGTCTTAGAGAAGAGTGGCTTTTTGGAAGAATAAACAAGATCACGCAATAAGTGCTTATCAAACTATTATATAGTGAACACCCAGAAAATGGTAGATGATTTTATATATGTATGCAAAATGTGTACACATATATGAGATATATATATGCACATACATATATATGTATGTATACTTATATAAATACTTATGACAGGATATATTCTTTGCTTAAATAGTCTGTTCTGTATTTTTAATTCATCTGTTAAATTGATCCAGGACCTTACATTTTAATTGGGAATCCCCAAAATTAAGATTTAAAAGCTGCAGTTATTCTTTGCATGCAAATTCCCATTTTAGCATTTATGCAAAAATGTAAGAGATTATAAAATGGTGATCCCTATTATTCTTCAGTGGGATGCAGCTGAGGTGCTTTCTCAGTCAACACTTCTTATCACCCATGTCTTCATTCAACATTTACTTAGCAGTATCATATAGTAAATATAAAATTATTTCATAATTGTACTTACTCATATTTCCCTAATAACAAAGAAAGTTGACTATTCTTTAATGTTTTTGACACCAGGAATTACTTCCTATGAGTGTTATTACATTATAGAGGAGTAGAAATGCTTATTAAATTACAGGAATTCTTCTGTTTTTGATATTAAACCGGAGTCAGTTATATGTATTGATAGTATGTTTTTCCCAGATAATGACTTGTCTTTTAACTTTATGAATTTAATTTTTGATCTTATGTAAATATTCCCTTTTCAAAAAAAAAGTTGTTGAAATGTTGTTTAAGTGCAGGAAATCATACACTGCATGATGAGCCACCTGTCGCCAGCACCATAGAGGGTTCCTGATGCTCCCAGTCAATGGTGACCTTGCCTCAAGGGTAATCATTATACACACTCCAATGCTGTTAATTAGTTGCGTCTTTATCTGAACTTTATATGGAGGGAATAATGCAGAATGTACTCCTTGTCTTTGATTCTTTTTGCTTAGTTTCATGCCAGTAAAATGTACTTGTGCTTTTGTTTGAAGCAATAGCTTATTCCTTCTCACGCTACATGATAGAGTGTTATTTGAATGTGCCACTTACTATCCTCTGTAATGTACATGAACATGTTTTTTAGCGTTTAATTCAAATAATTTTCTTAGGAACATTCTTGTACATTTTTAGAGAAAATATGAAAACAGAACATTTCTGTTTGACCTGTGTCTATGAATGAAAATGTTGGTCCTTTTAGTATCTTTATTTATCATCTTTACTAGATAATACTGTAAGGTATTCCAAATGTGTACACAAATTTACACTAACAACAGCAATACATGAAAGTTTTTATTCCGCAACCTTGCTGACATTGACTTTGGCAACTGTTTTCCTTGAGCAATTCTGGTTCATATGTGGAATAGAATCTCATGGTAGTTTTAATACATATTAATCTAATGTCTGATAATATTAAATGCATTTTCATGTTCATTGGAGTTGGGATTCCCTCATTTATGAAGGAACTGTTGTAGTTTGTGAGAGAGGAGTTTGTCTTTCCTTTTGATTTGTGGGAGTTATATAATATAGACATAAGTTCTTTATAATGTATATATTTCATATATACATGCACTGATATATATGACATATTATACACATAAACATATACCACACTGATCTATGTAAATTGTGAGATGTCTTCCCTTGATACTTTTTCAATTTAATCCCCAGTGGCATTATTTTTTCCTATATGACTTTTCTATTTTCCATCTGTTTCTATATTCTATATTTTTTATGTATTTTGGAACAAAATTATACTACTTATTAAAAATTGAGCTTAGTGCTTTTACAGAGAAGCACATGTAAACACAGAGCTCAAATTTTCACATACTGAACATATCCATGTAATGAGACCCCATGTGAAGAAACTAAGTAAGTCACAAGTCCCCTTTGTATATCCTTCCAGCCACAGTGCTTTGATGGGTAACTCGCCTGACTTATAAATCCATGGAGTAATTTTTCATGTTTTTGAACTTCATATTACTGAAATGACACATTTTCTTCTTTTTTTTTCTTTTTCCAGAGTGTGTGAGTTTGATTGCCTTCATTCAGCAAAGAATATTGTTGCTTATATCAATTCTTTAATTGTTAAGCAGAATTTCCTTGTACCAATATGCTATAATTTGTGTATTCATCCTATAATTGATAGACATCTTAATAATTTTAATATTGCAATTATTACAAATAGTATAACTCTAAACAATCTTGTATTTTTTAGAACGTGTGTGCATTTATCTTTTCTGCATACTGTTGTGTAAAACTGCTAGTTCATAGGTTATTCATATGCTCAGCATTTGTGGGTAACTCAGTTTTTCAGTCTTTTTACCAATCTATGCTCTTTCCAGCCGTTTTCAGAGACATTTAAGAGAGTCAGCCAAGGCTAGAAGAGCTGCCAAGCCACTTAGAGTGTTGCAGGCTAAACAATTATCCTTTTGAGACATTGAGCTTTATGGTGACTTGTTACACAGCTTTGCAATATATAACTGATATACTTATTTTCTTTTAGCTAACCCCAATTAGGTATATTGCTCTCTTCTAAATCAAAGAATTCAAATTGCTATTATTTAGATTAAGATTTATACACCTGTGTTTACTGGAAATATTCTTTAAATCCCCTTCCCCCTTTTTACAATAGCTTTATGAAGTATTTTTTAAAATTTGTTATATTATTTATTTTGTTTTACATTGTTATTTACCCCAAGGTTCTCCCACCACCTTATCAACCACGAACCATCACCTTAGTCTTTTATGTTAATGTTAAATAACATTGCTTAAAAATTAAGATGAGAATATCCTCACATGCCCTGGTCTCAAATACTTTTCTATCTCATCTCTGGAGGAAAGTTTGAGAAACTACTGTTTCTTCTTCCAGTTCACTGATAAAGCCTTGCAGACCTTGAAATTATTTAGTGGGGAGATTTAAATTTTAGATTAAATTCATTTAATATACATGGAATTATTTATATCTTTTATTTCTTCTTAGTGTTCATAATTAGGGGATTCTAGATATGTATCAACAGAACTGACTTTCTCAAATGTATTCACGTGACATTATTAGTAATACTTTTTATTATCTACTAATATAATAATATCTGTAGTAATGGTCTCATTTTAAAATCTGACATTAAGGAATTTTTCCTAGCTCTCTTTTTCTTTTGATTAGCTTTGCTAAGAGTCTGTCAATTTTCTTAGTCTGTTCTAAGAATGACTTTTTTGATCTTTTTATTAATAAATTTATTTTCTATATTTCTATATATTTTAATTATTATTTTCCTTCACTTTTTTTGTATTCAGTTTTTTCTTCAACTACTTGGGTTAGATACTTGAGTAACTGACTTTCAACTTGTCATATCTTCTAATAGATGTACTTTAAGACTGTAAATTTCATTTTTAGCACAGATTTAACTGTCTTTCACAGTTTGATGGCTTTACTTTCAACATTATTCAGTTCAAAATGCTTTCTAATATTCTCTTCTATTACTTCTTTGTCATTTGAATTATTTAGACTTGTATTGCTTATTTCTCAAACAGTGGGAATTCTAGTGATCTGTTTATTTTTAATTTTTTGCTTCATTTCACTGTGGTCAGAGAACATGTTCTGAATAATTTATTTGTCCTTGTTCTGTGCTCCAAACAGAGTACAGGTTCAGAGTATAAAATTATCATGTCATCTTTGTTGGTTTTCAAAGTGTGGACCATACATTCTTGCAGTTTTCCAGTTCACTTGAGAATCAGGAAGAACAAAAACAGGTTGACTTCTATTTCATTTTGTTTATAACAGAGTCACTTTATGCGTAAATAGATTTTAATATAAAATGTTTTCTTTAAAAATAAGTTTCTTTTAAAAAAAACACTGAATTAGAATAATCTACAATACTATCAATTTTAAAATATCATTATTCTATATATTTTGCTATTAACAACCCCCAAAATAACCCTACAAGCATCAGAATGACCTTATTTGGTTAACATGGCACCCCAACCTTCATACAGTGGATCTATCAAATTAATCCAGTTACAAATTATTACTATATTAATTTACATATATGATTTATGTGTGAGTGACCAAATAGAACTAACAAAGCAGTATTATCAATTGATATACTAAAAGATAATCAAATATATGCAATTTAAACCAAGAGTGATATGATATTCTTTATTAGGAAGGCAAAGATTGACTTTTATTTTACTGCAGAGAATCTATATTGAATTTTTTTTACAACAATGTGTTTTTATATAAGAAAGGAGTGGAACTAAAGCAAGGTGACACAGTCTCAAATCTTATAGGAACCAAGAAGGGGAGATCCGATGAACATTATTCATTTTCATAGAGATATTTAATTGCAGAAGCCTTCTACAAAGTTCTGAGGCTAAAGAATGATGAATGGAGTCAAGATGTTTCTTACTATAAAGGTAACAATTAGATATATTTGAAGAAGATGTATTTTATCACCCAACGTTTCTTACCACAAACACACATATGCACTTGATGACAAACTCAACTAATAAAAATATGAAGTAAAAAATTAAATCAGGACAGAATGACCTACAGTGAAAATATTAGTGGTATATAATGAATTCTTTAAAATCTCAAATTGATATAAGCAATCATATAAATTATATTTATGGAAAAAATTTGTCATCTGATAAAATTTATCATAAAATAATACTAAAGGTAATAAAATTAGTTAAAAATTAAAGAAGCAATTGGAGAAGCTAGGAGTTCTTTGATCATCAACTAATAGTATAAAAATTTGGATTTATTTAAAAGCTCAAAAGCATAGTGACTCCAGTTGCTAAATAACTTCCATGATATATTTTTTCAGTCTCATGGAAATACTTGGGGAAAATAAGAATTAAGGCCACTTTGTACTTTGCTCCTTTCTATAAAAATCACATTAAATTAGCATGGGAATCACATGAAAATGAAATTGTTGGAGGGTACCTGCCATTAACAGAGGTGATGCCATGCATTGATAAGAGCTAGGAAAAAGGAGTTACTTCCCTGTTGCTTTAGAATTACAAAGTTCAAGATTAGAAATCATAGCTTTTCTTTCAGAAGGAGAGGAGAGGAGGAAAGAAAACAAAGCATTTTTTTTAAAACAAGGCATTTGTAATGTGAGATGACTGACAAAACTCCTTCCAGAGAGAGCAGGGAAAATAAGAAGGAAATATACAAAAAGGGCTTAGAAGAGAAAGAAAGGACTCAGCCATTTTTGGAGGAGCATAGGGCCCTGGACATAATGGTATGGCCAAGGTAGCCTGGGGTCTGTGGTCTTCATCCTGGGCTGGGGAACTCATGACCTTAGCATGTGTAAGTTGAGTGTATATGCTGAAGGAGTCTAAAGAGTTTGGAGATTTGAACTTTGTGTTGGAGCTTGCTTTATCTAGTTTGACTCAGATGCTTTTGGAGAGGCTGTGAGTGAGGCCTGAGGAAATGGACTTTATGCTGGTTCCTGTATCTCGGAGTTTTTCTGCTGTCTAAAGTTGAAAGGATGCAGAAAGAAGAACGAACACACCACGTCTTGGGCCTTGTGTTTGGATTAAGCTGAAACAGACACCAAAGGAGGAAAAGAGGAATGTCCTGCGTTTGGAACATGTGCTTTTGGAACGTAGATTGATTGGACACGTTGTGAGGTGATCAGAGACTAAAAAGACAGGTTTGGCCATTGTGGTAGGATAACTGTGTTTTTTTTTATGTTTATTTTGTAGCATGTGGAATGGGGTAACCAGGGTTTTTATATGCTTATCTTGTAATATTTATTTAGGTAATTACTTTCTTACTTGCTTACTTAGTAATAAATAGTTTGATCACTCTAAGAGTTTGGTCTGGCTTTGGAATTATATAGCAACAATTGCTGGGGGAGTGGGGAGTAATGAACTCTTAAAGAGACAGGTTTAAAGTTTTTTTGTTTTTTTTCTTTTCTTTAGTTTGGGAGAAGGTCTTGAGGCAAGCAAGCAGCAGGCATCTGAATTGCAAAGGTAACTAGTATGTGATAGCTTACGGTTGATAGGACTTTTGCCTATTTTGTACCAGATAAATAGTTAAACATTTTTCTCTGGTTTAGGAAAAACTGACAAAAAGATTTTTAATAAAAAGCTTATCCCCTTCTCCTGATAACAAAATGAAGACTTTTATACAAATATAACATAGCACATTTTAATTTTAATAAGTGTTAGGTCTATATTATTCTTTCTATGTATATTTAAAAATAAGATATGATATGATGTTCCCTATTAATTATGGTATTTCTTGGTGAAAGATTTAAAGTTGTGGGAACTTTTTTCTTTTGCTCACCATGGTTGAAATTATGTATAATGATCAAGTAATAACTTTACAAGATATTTAATTAACCATTTGCTCATCTTCAAAATGAAGATAAACCAAATGAAGCAAACTAAGATTAGCAAACTAACATAACTAAGATTTTGTGTGCTATTTCACAAGCGACATTGTATGAACATACTGTTGAATGTTCTAGAAATGACTCGTCCCTACTCAGCAAAGAAGAGAGCAAGAGTTATATGCATAGACTTAAGGTCTGTGAAACAGCTATGCAAAATCTGCTGCCTGCAGGTAGTCAAGTCAGCCTTCCCAACCCCCCAGTCAAGATGAAGGAGCCAGATGAAGAAGATCTTAACAATAGGCACCCAGTCTCTGCATCCCCACAGTACATACTTGAGAAAGGATGAGATTATATTCTGGCATTGCCTTCCTCTATGCAGAGATAGCATTAGCATATCTTTAGGTTAGAACAACTTAGAGGCAGAAGGTTCCCTGTAAAAATATTTACCTTTTTAATGTCAGCGACTCACTGTTCCTACCTATGTAAACTAAATTCAAACTATGATCACTGGAGTGGTTGACACAGATCATATCTGACTGATTATCTAATATACTTTTTATCTAACTATCATTGAGACTTTTATTCCAAATAACAATGTGACCCACATGATTTTTGAAACTGTGAGTATTAATATACAGAAACCCAATTTGAATGAGAATGGGAGGCTAGAAAAAGTTTACATCATGTGCAAATCAGCAAAATTGCAGGATCCCACATACTTTATATCTTCCAAGGGAGGCAGTGCTCTTCCTCTCCCTGAGGTAGCCAAGGGGAAAGTCTACCAGTAGATTGCATCAGAGATCCTTAGCCTGGCATCTGGGAAGTGAATATAGGTCCCATACACTCACTCTCCATTCTGCATTCTCCTCTCGTTTCTTTCAAACCATTTTGTCATTGGAATAACTGATTGATTTGTTGGAGGCAACAAGATTTCTGTAGTTCTGTATCCAATCTAGCTGATTCCAATAATTGGAAGTGAGAAACCACATGATATATCTGTCTCCATACCTGAGAAGGCAACCTTCCAGGCACTCTCAACTTTGGTCTTGGGATTGGGCTGTTCTCCATACCTGATGCCTCTTTATCCTCTTCTGTATGTGTGAATGGATTCTACTGTCCATGTGGGTTGGGATTTAAATCATACAAACTGCACTGTGGGACTCACAGATGGGAAGAGATCTTTCCTCCCTGACTTCTTTTCCCTTGGAGGGAACCATATTTATTACTTTAATTAGAGCATGAAGCTGGAGGAGGAAATGCAAGTCTTCACCCTTTCTCCTGACAGCTTCAAATTGGGAAGGCAACTTGGAAATCCTCTGCTGTAAGAAGTGCCAGCTGGATAATTACTACTGTGTAACTAATAGTTTTTAAAATGTGGGAGGAGAATGAGAATCAGTGTAAGCATTTTAAGCAAAACTTCAGCATTCAAAAATGGGTTTCCAAAAATGTTGCTGAGAAAATGTTTGGGAGATTTTTTTTTTTAATGTGACTTAATGTTCTCTTTGTGTGGAGGGAGGAGCAAGGTGTTGACATTCATCTAACCTGCAGCAAATGTCACTGAATTGCTGAGCTTTCTTTCTGTGTTGAGAGAATAATTCCCCACAATTATTCCTCCAGGGAGCATTAAGTTTGCCAACTGATTAAGACAAGAAAAGACAGTTTCTCAAAGTATTTTGAGAATTCAGCAAAGTCTGACTAAGTTATAAGTTTTTAAGGTAAAGTAGTGTGTCCAAGGGTGATTTCCAAAATTCTTAATGATTGGCAAGGTAGGCATGATGACATGCAGGCACTTACATCTTAATATTAGTTTTTGTGGGAACAGTCAGGGAGAGAAAGTGGGGAGGGGTGAACGATGAGGATTACAAAGATGTGAAATTTTTATATAAATAAATTAATAAAAAAAGAATATTAGTCCTGATTGAGTCTGTTGTTCATATACTATGTACTTTTTCTTTGTTTGGGAGGAAGGATAGAAATCTCTGTTGGTCTCTAGGAGAAGAAATTATATAGTCACACTCAATGACTTTTTAATAAATCCTCAACACCATCTTTTTTCCTCCATTATTTGTTTCAAAAGCAACAAGATGGATGCCATTATGTGCCAAATATTTGGGTGATAGAGGTAAACAACAAAGACTACAGCCTTGACTCTCAGAAGTTTGCATTTTGTAGTAAGATATAAGCAAAAAGAAATAGTAAAAGTCCAGATAATAGATATTTTTAGCTTTGGAAGCCATAAAGTGTCACAGTTTGATTTTTCTATTGCTTCATGAAAGCAGCCACAGACAACACATAAGCAAATAATGAGTGTGGCTGTGTTCAGGGAAAATTTATGGACACTGGATGTTGATTTTCATTTAATTTTCACAGGCCACAAAATAGTTTTCTTTTGATTTCTGCCTACTAGACAATAGAAGAACCATTCTCAGTTTGTAAACTAGACCACAACAGTAGTTGGCCAGGTGTGGCCATGGGCTCTGGTTTGTAGGACCTTGCTTCAATAGTTCAGTAGTGAGGGGTGGTGGGGAGAGGGGCAATCAGGTCAATAGTGTTAATCAACCAAAGTTGACAATGGAATGATAAAATAACATAATTAATGACATAATTAATAATATTCTAGACTTGCAAAGCTTTAGCTATTTTAAATGATTATATTGCTTGCTTATTCTTGTTCACAAAATTTAGTTCTTCTGGTTGGAAAGCTAAAAAATTTCTAAGTTCTGCTTTTTTCCAATTCCTTCATGTATTCAGCATTGGCTTACTTGTTTCCAGCATGAATTTTTTTTTTTTAAAGAATAGGGAGAAGAAAATTATATTGTCTTCTTTTTAAGTGGTAATTCAAACATGTTTGCATAATAATAACAATATGTGCCAATGTGCTCTATTGAAATTAATCTGCTTATATGATAAGGCTTTAGGAACATTGGGACATAGCTTAATTTTGCCTGAAGAAAAGGTGCTAATCCCAAACGAGCATTATCTTCTTTGTAAAAGAAATATTGCCAAAGTTAGCAACCTTTCCTGTTCTTTTTTTTTTTCAAATATAAGACAACTTGTAATAGTCTGCTTACTAACAGAAATTACATTCAAAAGGGTCAAAGTCCTAGGGCAAAAATGCTTGCATGTTTGTGTGTGTGTGTGTGTGTTTATAATTGCTCATAACACTACATCCATCTTAGCTACTGGACATTGCACTGTATAATGAATAAAAACTATTTATTATTATATAATAAATATTAACTATTATATAAACTATAATGAAGTAGTTTTATTATATGATATTAGCTAACTTTGGGTGAGTTATTTCTATGAAAGAAAATAAGCAGTTTTGTTAGAGGGTAACTGCCATTAACAATGATAATAGCTAAAAAAAAGTAGTTGCTTCCCTATTGCTTTAGAATTGTAAATTTCAAGGTTAAAATCTATAGTTTCCTTTGAGAAGGATAGAAGGGGGAGGAAGGAAAAACAAAGTTTTTGTGATGTGAGCTGATTGGCAAGACCTTCTCCCTCCAAGAAGGGGTGGAAAAAGAAGGCAAGAAGGGTATAAAAAGAGCTTAGAAGAGAGAGAAGGGGTTCAGCCATTTTTGGAGGAGAATGAAGGCTTGGTGATAAGGCCAAGGTGTCCTGAGACCTGTGGCCTCCAACCCTGTGGCTGGTGAACACATGGCCTTAGCATACTTAAGCTGAGCGTGTGTGCTGAAGGAGTCTAAAGAGTTTCGAAGTTTGAACCTTGTGTTGGAGTTCATCTTATTTAGTTTGATTCAGATGCTTTTGGAGCAGTCATGAGGAGATCTAAGATGGACCTGTTGGTTCTTGTGTCTTGGAATCTTTCTACTGCCTAAAGTTAAAAAGGACACCATAAGAAGAGGAACATCACACCTTCAACCACATGCTTGGAGGAAGTCAGAAAAGATGCCAGAGGAGAAAAAGAAGGATGCCCTATGTTTGGAACACTTGCAGCTGAACTCAGATTGATGGGATGTGTGGTGAGGTCATGAGAGACTAAAGGATAACTTTGGGCAATGATGGGGTAATTGGGGTTTTCTATGCTTATCTGTTAGAACATATTTAGGTAGTTACTTTCTTGTTCAGTCATAAATAGTTTGATCACTTTAAGAGTTTGGTCTGTCCTGGAAATTACACCAAGAACTGCTGGTGGCAAGGAACCTGAAAGAGGTAGACTTTTTTTTTTCTTCTGACTTGAGAGAGAGAGAGAGCCAGGGCAAGCAGCAGGTATTTGAATGAAAAAATGACTAGTGTGTGGAAACTTAAAGGTTAACAAAGGCTCTTGTCTGGTTAGTATCACACTGCAAGGTAGAGGCTTTTCTATGGTTTTGGGGAAAATGAAAAAAGGATTTTTTTAAAAAACAAAGGTCTGTCTCCCCCCTTCTGACAACAGTTTGAGCACAGAAGAAAATAGACCTGCAGAGTTTGTGTCAGTGTATGTGTTATCAGGCAAGGGAGGCTTTCCAACTTTAAAACCCAAAGATCATCTGCCTTATTCTCCCAGGCAAACACAGAACTGTAACATCTTGAATTTTCACTGACTCCCTACTATTGTTATGCAGATTCTGGCTACCACTTTTCAGCTCCCTGCCCCTGAAGATGGCAGGAAGAAAAAAAATACAGAAACTACAGTTTGCAACTTACTAGCTTGCCTCAATTTACCCTTTGCAGCTCCTGCAACCTGAAGACATCCAGTATTTCTAGTTGTGGGTACTCACCACCATCCCCAGCCTTTATTATATTTTCCAAAGCCAGAACAAAACTCTTAGAGTACAGACTAATTTATTACTAAACAAGGTGATTTCCTAATTATTTTCTATGGAAAGAAACATTAAAAGCCCCAAATGCCCCAACATAGTTTTAAAAAAAACCCACTCTCTTAGTACTGTTGATCTCACCACTTGTCCAGTCCTTCAGAATTCATCAGCACATCTTCCAAACAGAGCATTCTTCCTTCTTCTTGGCATGTTCTTATCATGTAGTCAAAGGCATGATGCTGTGTTCTCCTTGTTGTCCTCCTCCAGTTAGTAGAAAGAAACTCCATAGTACAGGAACCAGCAAAACTTATTTTCTTATCAAGCCTAGCTCACATGGCCTCTCCAGAAACATTTGAGTCAAACTCAGTAAGAGAAACTCCAACACAGAGTTCAAACCTCCAACCTCTTTAGCTTTCAGCAGGCACATTCAGCTTATGTTTACTAAAAGCCATGAGTTTACCATCCCAGGTCAAAGACCCCAGGTCTTACACCCCTCGGATGTTTTGGACTCCATTTTTCCTCCCAAACTGGCTGAATCAAAAATGGTTGATCTCATTCTTTGTTCTTAACCCAATATTTATACTCTTCCTTCCTGCCAACTCTTGCAGTCACGTATGTTAATTAAAGTACCAATCAGGTCTCTTTAAAATTTGAAAATCAATAGCAACAAGAGAGTAACTCTTTATCAAATGTATGTATCAATTATGCTAATACCAGGCTTCTTCTCAGTTTACCAGTGCATCAGCAATGTTAATGAAGGTATCCAGGGGGGGTAGACACCCCAGTATCATATGAAGAATGGGCTCTGCAGTCAGCTTTGCCTATCATCAGGAATTTGCTCTCTGAAATTATGCCATGCCACCTGACTCATTGAACCAACCAGAGTGACCTGCTGAAACAGGCATTTCCTTACGACGGAATTTTTGCCTCTAAAAGTTCCTTCCTTTCCCATACACAGATTGCATATATCAGAGAAGTTTGCACATCTTACTCTATCAGGATGTTAGGAAATGATCATGTACCACACCCCCAATAAATATTTTACTTTTCTCATGTGCTTATCTTAATGTAATGACTCCTCTCCTCTACCTCCTCTTCCTCTCTCCCCTTTGTCTTCTTCTCGTTCTTGTTCTTCTTTTTCTTGTTCTTTTTGTCCTTCTTGTTCTTGTCCTTCTTGTTCTTGTTCTTCTTGTTCTTGTTCTTCTTGTTCTTGTTCTTCTTGTCCCTCTTCTTGTCCTTCTTGTTCTTATTCTTCTTGTTCTTGTTCTTCTTATTCTTCTTGTTCTTCTTGTTCTTGTTCTTCTTCTTGTTCTTGTTGTTGTTGTTGTTCTTCTTCTTCTTCATCTTCTCCTCCTCCTCTGAGAAACCCTGCCTATATATAAGCTAGATCCCTTCCAGAATGAGTGGAGTGTGGGGAAGGGGACATAAAGAATCATTACTCATCAGACTATTCTTCTGAATTAATTCTCAACTTTGACTTCAAAAGTAAGGTTTTCCTTTCCTCCAGGCAGTCGTGATTGTTTCTAAGTCCACATTTCCCAGAGCATACTAAAGTGGTTATTTATTACTTTGTAAAAATGAGAGCAATTATACATATTTTATAGTATCCAGTAAAAAAATGGCAGCAAACTGTTTAACAGAATGCTTTGTACTCAAATATTATTCTTATCTCTTTCATTTCAGCCTCCACCAAATTGTTTCTAGGGCTAATTGGCAAATTGGGAGTGAGAAATAGAAGGGTGAGATGTTAGAATATCTAATAGGAGAAAATCTCAAACTGGAGATACAAATAGACTATCCAAGCAATTTGCTCTTTGCCTGCTTTATATAAAAACCTTTCCCTAGAGCAATTAAAATATGACTGTAATATGATGAAATATTTAATTTAAAACAAAAATCCCATTCTTACAAGGAAGCAGGCTGGTGTGGTCCTCATTTAAAATGCAAATGTTGCTTGAAGATTGAGAGACTGTTGCAAATAAATAAAAAAGGCAAACTTTATGGTTTTCTTGGAGATTACTAGTGTTAAGAACTTTTGATCCTGGACAACAAATCTTGTGAATGATAGCTAACATTTTTATAGCAGTTTTCTCTGTACCTTTACATTTTATGAATATTAACTTTTGTAATCCTCACAAACAAGTAAGAGACATTTTATTTCCCCATCTATATACGGAAAAACTGCCAGTTAGTGGCATGGGACACATATCCCAACTCATTGGCTGTAGTTTATACTGTCCCTCCCATGTTTTTCACTGCACTGTCCCTATTTTACAGGGAGAATAAGTGATGAACAGAGGAAATACTTTAAACCTGATGAACACAGAGGCCTAGCAGGTGACATGAATTCTAACTGGGCAAAATAACTAAAGGATCTTGGTTTTTATGTTTGCCAATAGAAATACAAAGCCATTGGTTGGACAGGGAAGCAGAAAGGAGCCTGTTGGATTGCACTCCTAGTACAAGCTTGGAGTGAGGTGGTCTTTGGAACCAAAACCAGACTCTTCATCTTATGTTATTTATTATTTGAGGGAAGGCTAGATATATGCATAAGGATATTCACAGGAGGATACACATGGTTATTGAGTTAAAGGGAAAGTTCGGGTATTTCTGAAAGAGGTAGGTAAGCATCCTCAATCATTCATCATATAGTTTACCTGGATCCCCTCTTCAGCAGCAGGTGGTTATAAGCATCATAATTAAGGTGGGATGGATTTTCTACGTCAAAAGCCATGTTTCTGTCACCTATGCACAGACTCTGACAACTGGCTGGGACTAGTTCAGGACTTGAGGTGACTTGCCAGGAAATGGTAACCATGGCATCAGGATGATATCTGCTTGTGTTGATCCTGCAGGAGCACTGGTAATTTAGATTACAAAAGTGTGAAAATAGTGAGGGTGACAATATTTTTCTTTTTATTAATGGGGTGATATATCATAATGAGTGATGCAGACCATATAAGGAAGTCTGTGACAGAATATCATGTAAAGTAAACAGTCAATATTCAGCTCCAATTAATTTTTGTTCAACCTTTAGCAAATATTTGTCAAACAGTCTCCTAGGCACTGGAAATACCATGGTTAAGAAAATAAAACCACTATGGAGGAAAATAAAGTTACCTAGTTAGGTAGGTACAAATATATGTGCCAAATATATACAGTTGATCATTGAACAATATGAGATTTTGTTCCCTGGTTTTTGTTTGCTTTTCCCATATTCCATCTATAGGTGATACCATATGGTTTCTGTTTTCTTTTTTTTCCTTTCTGATTTATTTCCACTAATATGATTCCCTCTAGGTCTATCCATGTTTTCACAAATGCCTCATATCTGTCAGTTTTGATTATAAAATATTTCATTGTGTAAATATACCACCTCTTTTTCAACCATTCATCAGTTTTGGGGCATGCGATTTGTCTCCATATCCTGGCAATTATAAATAGTTCTGTGATAAACATATGAGTGCAGGTGTCCTTTTGAATTAATATAAAAATTAAGAATCTAAAAAAGATTCTTTATCACAATTGTTAATAGATCCACTTAAGGGATGAGAATATTGAATAATAAAGAATTTCATTTTCCCACAGAGAAAAAAATACATGGAATTGAAATTCCATGGGTCCATTATACACAACTTGATCTACTATTTTCAGCTTTGTTCTTCAGAGAGTTGACTAACCCTGGGTGTAGATTGGTTGAGTTCATCTGCAGAAGCAAAACCCATAATATGTAGAACTGACTATCAGAGACTTGAACAGTCCCAAAAGTTGATACTGGAGGGATGGGGAATAAAAGATTTTAAACCAGTTCTCCCCCATACAAAAGAACAAGTTTGGGGGTAGGAGAGTAAATAGCTACATCAACTTTTCAACTGTATGGGGTCAGCCCCCCTAACTCCCAAGGTGTCCAACTGTAAATATAAAATTAGACCTATACATATACTAGAATAAAGTTCAGGAGAAGACTTACATAATCTTGAAAAAGGGAACTCTTTGTTAAGCTTGATACAAAACTAGATGCCTTAAATGAGTAATTGACAGACTTAAACTACCCATAAGTCCAACATAAAAAGATGTTTGAAATCTTTTATCCTGTGTGAGTTTTTGTAAACTGAGAATTTACTGGAAAGAAAAAGAGACTAGGAGCCCTTCCTGCATGTGTGTATGTGAGAGCTCTGATGAATGCAAATATACAAGAGTCATAATCAGGCTATTAATGGATAAAGAAATGGGAGAAGATGGTAAAATTGATTATTAGCTCTCTAATATAGATATCGCTCTCTGTATCTCTATACAGACCAAAGGAAACTACTTTCATTAGATTTACTATTATTTAGATATTATTATTTAGATAGATAAGAACTAAGTGGAAAGAAATAACTAACATGTGAAGAATCAGTGCCAAATTGCAGACCCTTATAAATGAAAATGAATGAGAGTAGAAGTAAATATGATTTAATATATAAATATTAATATGAAGTAATATTCTGTGTTAGTGTCTGGTGAAACAGACACTCTCAAGCACTGTTGGTGACACTGTTATTTTGTGCTTTTCGAGGATAACTTGGCAGTACCTGTCAGTTATAAATATCAACAATAACATTGTTGATAATGTTGATATCATAAATGCAACAATATCATTTTTAGCAACATTAATTAGTAGGAATATAAAAGGAAAACATATACATATAAAGTTTTCATTGCAGCATTTTTTAAATACTAGAAACTAGAAACAAATGTTGCCCAGAGTGAATGGTATGGTTACCAGTGATAGTCTTTACACACAAAAATTTGACTACATAGCTATTAAAAAGAATATGAATGTTCCATGTGTTCCAAAAACCAGGAACTATGTCCTAGAGTAAAAATAAAATCATAAAAGAAAAGGACACATCAAAAACTCATAAAAATGCCCTGTGTTTTAGTGATTACAGGGACTAACAATAAAACAGTGAGAACCCAATACAGCAATATGTTTAAGTTCAGACCCTTTTTCTATATTATTCAACCTATTATTTTCATCCTCTAGAAATAATAAAGGTATAACTAAATTTATGCACAGGGATTTTCATAAAAATGTCATCAAAAATGAAATTCCCAACATTTGGGGAACTTGTAAATAAATAGAAAAATATTGATGTAATGTGAAATGAAAAAAGAAAATCAGGTACATATGTACAGTATGATCCCAGCTCCATAAAAATGCTAGGCCAAAATTGCTGTATGCTTTAGAAAGCTTATTAGCTTATTTTTTTCAACTCAGAAATTCCATACCTGGGAGTCTGTACTTTTCCATCCAAAATAAAGCTTCATGCACCAAAATTTTTACTGCACTATTATTTGTGATTGCCAAAACTCTGGAAATTAAATGATCAGGAATTTGGGAATTGGTAAGCTAGAATTTGACATGTCTATATGATTAATTATATTTTGGTGATGAAAAATAATGCTGAAAATAATTCTAAGTGGCATGCAAAAATATGCTGTCATAAAGTTTGAACATAGGAAATAAAAAAGATTATCTAGTTTTAACTAAAAATATATATTCCTAGAAGAAATTGAGAAAGAAAATGCAAATGAAATGTAATTGCTTTTCTTTGTGTGGTGGGTTATGGGTGATCTTAATGTCTTTATATTTTTTCTTCACTTTGAAATTTTTTCCTATGAGTTTATACCGCTGTTAATATTAAAAAGTAATATTTGTTGACAAAAGAAGAAAAGGCATTAGGAATGAGATGTCTATCAAATGTGTATTCTATTGATTTTCAGCCACCTCCTCAAAACAAAGAGGCAGCAAAAACTGGCTTTTAAACATGGAACAACCCATAGATTTGAGAGAAAGTGTAGGGCAGACCTTTAACTTCTGAATTTGCTCTAGACAAGGGAGGACTGGTACAGTAAAAATGGAAGGGATGGAAGGATAATTGGTTCTTTAAGTCTGCGCTCTGCTGTTTTGTAAGAAAAACAATTGTGATAATGATATTTCTGAGTCAATAAGACACAAATCTCCAGGTGTGAATGAAAAACTGAGAAATTAATGTTAGGCCACCAAAGGATGAGGAAACAGCCTACAATTCAATGTGACTGAGTACAAGGGTTCTGTTCGTGTGGCTTCTTTTTTGTTAATTTTATGCCTGATTAAGAGACGCTCATAAAATGGCTACAGAAGGAGCTGATTACTCATTTTTCAAAAAAAGGTGATTCTAAAGTTTCTTAATAGCAAACTTTATTGATACATCTTAATGCTCACTTTTTAGTCATCAAGACTATCTATAAGAACTAAGTGGAGGGGGAATAATTAGAGCATGTGAAGAATCGTTGCCAGATTGCAGACCCTCATAAATGAAGATGAATGATAGTAGAAGTCAATAGGATTTAATATATAAAACTTTTTTCTTTAGTAGGAGTTCATCTTTAGGAACTCCAAATTGCATTTATTCAGACTTGCTAGTTAGAATAAGGCAAATGCATAGAAACTACAAAGAATGAATATTTTAGTTCTGTGTAAAGGTGATATTGTCCAGCCATTAAAAATATTTTCAATGGATTTGGTTACTTCTTGCTTTAATAACTCAAGTCACTGTGGGGTCCCATAAGAGATCATGCCATTGCAACAGAGTTGATGAAACACCCATACCCTATAGTATTTGGTCACTTCATTACGCATGGTTCCTCTTTCTGTGATTCTATTCTAGCTGATGTACATCATATTCTACCCTCAGCTTCAGTTGTTAACCTAGAAGTCATTCTAATCATATTCCACCGTCTTACATTAAATTAGACACAAATGAAAACTTTAGAGTAATGCATAAATGTTCCAAGTATCTCCGAATTAATCAACTCTTACCTTGCCATTTTCCCTTCAAGGTCTTGCTGTTTTCACTTCATCTATTATACTATCCTTCTTATTAACCTGCCATTCTCTTATTTTTACTTACCCAACCCTATTGATAGAGAGATATCTCAGGTTCATAGCTCAAAGCCTTACATCCTGCTCAATAAATATTTAGTGGATAGTTGAGTGGAAAATGTATTATAGTATATGTATAATAAAATGCCAATCAAAGTGTGCATTTCCCTGCTTGTATCAATCTCTTTATGTACACTCAAATCCTTTAGCATGATATGACCCTTACATATCTCTCCGATATTTATAAATTCAGATCTTTCTTCTAAATCATTTTCTTCCTGTTATTTTCATCTTATGGAAATAATAAACATGTAACCAAATTTGCCTACAGGGATTTTCATGCAAATGTCATTAAATAGGAAATATCTATTTCTGATCTACAGTAGATCCCAAATGTTGAATACATGGAATTGAACTAGAGCAGAGGTTTTCAAATATTATTGCTCATCAGAATCAGCTGAAAGACTTGTTAAAACACAGGTTGATGAATTCCACTTCCAGAGTCTATGACACAATAGTTCTGGAGTTGGGCCACAGAATTTGCATTTCTGTGCCATGACCAGATGCTGCTGCTGATCTAGAGGATCTCTAAACTAGATTACCTAAAAAATCCCTTTAGCTATGATGGTCAATGATTTGAGTTTTATAAATAACTTTAAGGCATTTACTCAGAACTTAGGATAATTTTATCCAAAAGGATATTATTCAAAGTGATGATTTTGTTTCCAAGCTAACCAGAAAAACTTTAGCAAACGCTCTAAAAGGGAAGATGGTATCTTAGGAGACATATTTGTATACTTTGGACCTCAGGAAAAAAAAAGAAAGAAAATCTATCTCTGGTCCTGCATAGCTATTAAGTTCTAACATTCTAGTGGCTGGGCGTATGGGCTTTGTGGTTAAAAATATCTATGTTGAGGTCCAGACCTGCCACTGCTGTGAAATCTTGGGCAACTCACTTAACCTCAATGAGCCACAGCTTCTTCATACTTGAAATGTAGTTGGTAATAGTATCTTTCTCACAGGTTTGTAGAGAGAATTTAATAGGATAATATATGTAATATG
Source organism: Uropsilus gracilis (assembly GCA_004024945.1). Classification (NCBI taxonomy): domain Eukaryota; kingdom Metazoa; phylum Chordata; class Mammalia; order Eulipotyphla; family Talpidae; genus Uropsilus; species Uropsilus gracilis. The sequence continues at coordinate 8,627 of PVHY01008447.1, read as the reverse complement.
CTTAGCTAGATGCCTGAAACCTAGTAGAAGTATAATAAACAGCACAATTAAAATCCAGCAGGTAAGAATCTTGGTCATTGAAATCACTTGGCAAGGACTGTAATTTATCTCTATTTTGTGAGATTCAATTTTTTTAAAATAGTATAAATTCTATACCTTGACCCCAAGAAATGAAGTCATCAACTTATTTTCTGTCCAACCTCACTCCATGGTGCATCTGCTTTCTAAGGACCTGTGTGATGCTTTGGGGTGATGTCTGTTAGGGCACTGGGGAAATTTCTTGTTAGGGCATTGGAGAAATTCCCCACCTCTCTAGATTATTCTGGAAGATGGAGAAATGAAAAAACACATTAAATCAGACAGATCATTAGGAGAAAAGGCAAAATTTAATAGCATATGTATGGGGAATGTACATGACTATAGATTCTAAGGTAAAAGAGAACGAGTTAGGGGTTTACATTATGTACTAAGGGACCTGAGAATTGAGAAAAGAGAAACAAAATTACATACGATAAGGAGGGGATGACTTCATCTTTCTTCTAAGGATATGAGTTTCTCTGTTAGAACATATTCACTGATAAACCTACATCTGGATAATAATCCCCCCAAATATTCTTCTAAGTCATTAGAGGGAGTAGAGATCATTTTGTTCTTTGATTAGGAACATGATAAAGGGATTAGGGAAGAGGCATGAACATTTCCTTAACCTTCAACTGACTTATTTCTACATACCCTACTGATGTATACTAGAAAAGACTTACTTTGGACATCTTGGAAAAAGCTTTTTGTCATTTGCTTCCCTGCATACAGGAAAGACTGAGCTGGGGCCAAGTTCTACTCTGAACCAAAGAAATACCAAGGATTGTATAAGCTCCTTCCTCTGTGGTTTCCTTGGGAGCCCAGGATATGGGGGGAGGGTATTACTATTTTCTAAGACCTCACCCAAAAAGGGGGGGAAGTTGTCTTAGTTTTGAAACCACTAATATACTTGGAGATTCTATCCATCTCCAGGCCAAGTTGAATTGATACAAGGTTATGAGCAGGTACCAGAGTACTCTGGTGGGTGGGGTCTAAAAGGCCCGTGAGAGAATGAGCTAGAAGGGCCAAAAGGCAGATAAAAAGCAAAGAGTGAGGGGAGAGGAAGAGGGAAAAGGAGAGGAAGAGGAGAGGGAGAGGGAGAGGCAGAGGGAGAGGAGAGGGAGAGGGAGAGGCAGAGGCAGAGGGAGAAGGAAAGGGAGAGGGAGAGGCAGAGGCAGAGGGAGAGGGAGAGGGAGAGAGACAGGGAGGGACAGGGACATGGCAGGCTGAGAGAACAGGTCCACATGGCCTGGACAGGTCAAGCCCCCTGGAAGAGTGAGCTGAAGGTGGCAAGGAGCCATGGTGATCGGTAGAAGAGTGGCCGGTGGCATAGTGAGCTGGTACCTGAGATGGCCAGAGATTTGGAACGTTAATTTGTGCATCAGCAATTGTGGAAGAAATTAGAAGAGCCTTGGAGAAGCAGAGCAGCGCGAAACACTGGAGAAGAAGCAAAGAGAAGATTCCGGAGAAAAACTGGACTTTGCAAAAGTGTCTACCTCAGGTTTGGAGGGGCAAAGGAGCACCATTTTGGACATGTGTTTGGGACTTTCAGACTAAATGGTGATTAGGGTAAAATAACTGGCCCCTTGTGTCATTGAGGACTTTTCATTTTCCCTGTTAAATCCCCTTGTTAATAAAACCCTGTTGTTGAAATGCATTTGAGTGGCACCTACTCTGCGTGACTGAGGGAACCTGAGAGGCAGAAGCCACATTTTAAAAGGTTTATTTTTCCTGTGTCTTGCTAGTTGGCGGCTGCTGCCCCTTTTGACCCAATTTCAGTATGATTGTGTGAGGGAAGCAAGGTACAAGACCCATTCCTCTGAAAACCTTGAAAACCTGCATTTCAGTTCCCTGGTTGCCATTCTCAGTAACTTTCCCACCCCCTAGGTTAGGCTTATTTTATCTCATTCCAGGAATGAAGAAAACTGATTCTGCTTACTTTAAATTTTTGTTTTATCCTTGAGCCTGGTTTCTAAAATTCAAAAGTCAAAAATATGAAGATTGTAAAATTTTCATTCTGTCCTTGAGGCATTGAAAGGTATTGTAAAAAAAAAGGCATTGTCAAAAAAAAAAAAAAAGGCAAAAGCGTGGCAAAGAGTTTAAAATTTCCTATTTAAAAATAGGAAATAAAGACACTTAATATAATACTTGAATATCTTATTGGATTCCATTATCATTAATCATAATAACTGTCACCATCATTGTAAACATCATCTGCATCATTTCTCCTTAGCTAAGTAGACTTACACTGGTTTGGGCAGAACACAATGGAAATTTCCATCCTTTCTCTGCTTCCTTAACATCCTTTAATTTCACACCAGTACACCAATCACAGGATTTTCTGCACCAAATTCCTTCAACTGGAAGGTGTGGAAACTTTTATACTTAAATAACTAATTTGTGGTCAAGTATGAAAAGTACTTTACTACTGGTTTTTACTGGAGACTAAAGAAAGTGGAAAAGAAAATCACTCTTAAACTTACAATAAATAAATGCTGGAGAATATCATGACTTTTTTTTTTAATCTGACAAAGAGTAACACTGAGCTTTATAGGACAGAGAGCCTAGAAATATGAGAGACAGATGTCAGCAGTGATAGAGGTAAGCTAGCACTGACTTGAGAAGATGAAAAGCATGAGAGAGATTGTGAAACTCAGAAGAACTTCAAAAAAGAGTGTTTTCTACAATTTTTTCAGGATTTTTTCCCCATAAACCTCACTGAGTGTTCATAGAAAAATTTGATGAAAACTCTAAGAAAATTATCCCCAGAGTACTGATATAAGGAAAAGGAAGAACAGTGAATGAGGGAGGGTCACAAAACACTTCGTCGACATACCCTACTTTACTATAGACAAAAATTCCAACTTTATGGGAACAAGCTTTGGGACATTGGTGAAAATCCACTAGAGTCAGGAGAAGGGAACAGAAAGACAAAAATCTCCTATGCTTGAAGGAAAAGTAGGAATAGTATAGGAAACAGGCTATAGCTAAAAAGAGAAGAAAGAAGTAGAAGATCACAACTTTAAGATACTAGAATATACTGCCTATTAAAATAGTGAGGCTTAATGAGAAAAACAGGGGCTTCTCCTCAGAACAGCCAGATTAACAAGCATTAAGTAGAAAGTACGCATGGAATGCTGCTGGAACAGAGAGAGAGAGAGAGAGGAGGAACACAGAAAGAGAGACTTTCTCTGAGAGTCAGTGCAAAAAAGAATACCTAAAACTGATGGTATTTTTTTGGTAGAGGAAATATTGAGATTAACCCTTTAGCAAATTAACCTATATAATAAATGCAAGATTTCACTGGATGAGTTTGGGGCCTGTGGCATACCGAAGAAGAGCATAACAACCTCAAACCCAGTATTTTTTGTTAGAATACTCCAAAATTAATTGTAGACACCAAACTACAAATTCAGGAAGTTCTGAAATACTCATGCAGGATAAATGCTAAGCACACACAAATACATACCTGGTCACTCAAACCATATTCAAACCAAAGAACAAGCACAAAAAAGAGAAGATCTTGAAGAAGTCAAAGAAAAAAAGTCATATTATAAAAGACAAAAAATGATAATAATTGCAACAGATCACTTGTCATAGCCATGATTTCAAAATAAGTATACAGTCAACCAGACAAAAACAGAAAAATCATTGACAGCAGATTTACTCTACAAAAAATGATCAAGGAAGCTGTTCAATATGCAAAAGTAATACGATATAGGACAGAAATTTGGATCAAGTTAAAAAATGAAGAGCCCTGAAAGTAGAATAATTGAAGGAAAAATGAAATTGACTTCTTTTTATATTTGGTTGCCTTCAAAGTTAAACTTTTAAAAGCAAAAATAGAAGCAATGTGTGTGTTTGTAGCAAATGTAAATGTTAAAATATCAATTGAGCAAGACTGAAAGGAAGGAGTACAGAATATTCTGTAGTTCCTTAAATTACACATAAAATGACATATTGTTTGAAGATAGATTAAAGTTGTATGTTGTATATCTTAGAGAAACCACAAATATTTTTGGTGAAAACATATAAATAATAAGCCAAGAAAAGAGATAAATTGAATCATAAAAAATGTTCCATTAGCTCAAAATAAGTTATAAAAAAATAGGAAAACAAAGAAAAGAATCAGGATGAGCTAGCAATATGATAGAATTAGTCCAATTGTATTGATAGATTAAATGTGAGTGGTGAAAACAACAATTAAAGTACAGAGATTGTTGGAATGGATAACAAACAATATTCAACACTATGCTATCTAAAAGAAAACAAATTTAAATATCAAGATAAAAATAGATTGTAAATAAAGAGCGATAAAAACATATACCATGCAGACAATAATGAAAAAGAGTGAGAATTCATTAAGATTAAACAAAGTATAATTCAGAGCAAGGGGTTTTATCATAATAAGATAGTAGATAATAATAATTAAGGTTCAATTCTCCAAGAAATTATAAAAATCCTACATATATATGCACCCATCAGTAGAGCTTCAAAATGTGTTTAGCTAATATTAGAGACTTGAAAGGAGAAATTCATGTTTAACTGCACTAATTATAGGCTGATTCCTTTGTTTTTTTGGCTTTTTTTTTTTCACAGTTCCTTGGAGCAGAGTAGAGATGAGAGCTGAATGGACACAGGAAGTCAGAGCCATAGGCAAATCTACAGTAATTTGTGGAAATAGTGGGAAAGCATCAGTCTTCAGGAAATAGAAGAGGCATAGGAAAAAAGGGTCACTTCCATGCCTTCTCCTCCTGGGTTCCAGGAAAGAAGAGGCTTTGGCTCACTGGGAAGATTATGGTTTGGAGATATAGGCCATTACTATGATAGTAATGATATGATAGGCACATATGGTATGATATGATATGATATGATATGATATGATATGATATGATATACCATATGATATGATATACCAGGAAGACAGTTAAACCAAACCTTTGTATAACTCTCAAAGGTTGTGCAAGGTAGCCCCCTGAGAATGAAAAGGGAGGGCCCCAGTGATCTAGGAAATTGATGGTTGTCTCTAATTTTGGCAAACAATGAAATGTTACGTAGTCTAAGAAAAATTGTCCAGTTGACTTAATTTCTGTGATTTAAAAATTCCTCAGAAAAGTATGACCTTATCGCTTGCATTCTAAAAGGCAAACTTCTCAAACTGAAAAGAGCAGCCCAAAGTAGCTTGTTAAAAAGCTCTGCCAAGAATTAAGTGATCCCATCAGGGGATAGTTTCAGTTTCAGTAAGGCTGATTTTAGAGGTAAATTTGACAAGTTTAGGAAACTAGTAGAAACTCTTGGGAGAAGAGGGCAAAGATCTAATTGCTTTGCTCACAGTTCTGTGACTTTGTTGAAACCTTGTGGCTGTTCAGACCTTGGGGCATGTTAATAATGACTGGACTATTTTATCAAACAAAATTCAGTTCTTGGGATGACAGGGTGGTGCTACAGAAGAATTGGCCAATATGAAAAACAATATCAGTACGCACTGGGAGATTTTAGAGACCTGAACTACATGTTTTCAACCATTTTCTACAAATAATTCTAAAGATGCTAAGATGGCACTTATGCATTAAGAAAATGAAAGGAAGCTGAGGGAGCAGGGTTTCAAGTGGTGCCTCATTCTCCCAAGCAGAGCAGTTCTGTCGATTAGTTTGTCTGTTTCTGACTGGGTTCCATATGAGATTTCATTTAGTAGAAATTAGCTTTTCCTTTAAAGCCCAGGTTGACAATTAGTGATCCAGCTCAGGGGGTTAGAATATTTTTGTTGCTGAAGAGCCAGAAAGTAAATGTTTTAAACTCTGAGGGCACATATGGTCTCTGTCCTTATGGAATAAAACATGGCATTTAATTAAGTAAATGTTTTTCTCCTGGGTACTGAAGTAAGTGTCAAGTATGGAGGATGTTCTAAATTATAATTTTTTGAATAAATGTGAAACTATTTCACTCTAATGCTTCTATAAATGTTCTTTTACTCTCTTCATCTGATGTTTGATAATTTTTAGCAAGGTAAAGTCAGTAAGTTGTTTCCAAGTAGATTCTGTTGACTAACTTTATATGGTGAAAACCCTAAGACTTCTCAATTTAATTCAAGCATATATTATAAATGTGTTCATTCCATCAAATATCCCTAAATATTAACAGAATATAAATACAAATAAAGATTTAAAAAATTAATTCTCATGTACCATTTGAGAACCCATCATTTATTTTGTTCTCATACCCATCCACTCTTGTTCTCATAGGTACAAGTTTCACTGTCTTCCAGTTAGTAAATTTTCTTTCCAATAATTGCCATTCACTCAAGTTTATAAAAGTTGAACCTAAGATTTAACAAATGACTCCATTTTGCTGAACATATTGGTGGAAAATTTTTGGATGTTTTGAATAAAGAACAACCAAAATTGAAGAACCAGTAGCATAATATTGAAGGCCCTATCTTGAATTCTTAGGTAAGAGGAAGGAAATACATTCAAATTGGAAAAGAACAAATAAAACAATCACTACTTGCAGATGACAAGACAATATAAGTAGAAACCCCTAAATACTCCACTAAAACCTATTAGAAACAATCAATGCAATAAAGTAGGAGGCTACAAGTTCTTTTGTTCAAGTTCATTTGCTGAGTTCTTTTGTACAAACAACAAGAAAGTGAGAAAACAATCCCTTCTCTAATCTCAAATCAAAAAGAATTAAATATCTAAGAATTAACCTAACAAAACTGGTTAAAAGACCTATACAAAGAAAAGTTATTATTAAAAGAAATAAAAGAAGATACTAGAAAATGGAAAGATATTCCACAATCAAGAATTAACATTATTAAAATAGCTATTTTACCCAAAGCAATATTCAGATTGAATGCAATCTTATAAAAATTCCAATATCTTTCCTAAAAAAAAGAGCATACAGTACTGAAGTTTATATGTAGCCAGAGTAGTGAAAGAAATTCTGACCAAAAAAAGAATGAAAGTATTATACTATCAGATGTCAAATTATCTGCAAAGCAATAGCAATCAAAATGATAGGATATTAGAATGAAAATAGATACATCAATCAATGGAACAGAATATGATTTCAGGAGAGTAGGGGCAAGCGTTCTTGCAAGCCTTCTTTCACTAGAAAAAAAAATTTTTTTCCCCAACTTTTTCTAAACTAGACTCAAACCTTAACCATTTGCAAGCTGGGCAAAAGCCTTTATCAACAAGTAAGCTTCCAACTACTCACTGTTACCTTTGTTATTCAAATACCTGCCACTTGCCCTGGCTCTCTCTCCCAAACTAGAGGGGAAAAAAACTTTTAGCGGCTGGACCAGTTTACATTCCCAGTAGCAGTGTAAAAGTGTTTCTTTCTCTCTGCATCCATGCCAGAACTTGTTGTTACCCGATTTTTTGATATGGGCCATTCTTGCTGGTATAAAGTGGTATCTTATTGTGGTTTTTATTTGCATTTCCCTCCTTACTAATGACCTTGAGAATTTTTTCATGTGCCTTTGGCCATTTGTATTTCCTCTTTGGAGAAGCATCTTTTTAGTTCTCCTGAAAAGAACTGAGCTTTTTTGTTTTGCATTTGCTAAGCTGTGTGAGTTCCCTATGGATCTTTGCTATTAAACCCTTGTCACCAGTCACTCTGGAAAGCAGTGGAAGACCCTCAAACTAATGGAAATGGAACTACCATTTCACCCAGCAATCACTCTTCTGAGAATCTACCCAAAGGATACCTCAATGCTTATACAAAGGGACACTTGTACTCAGATGTTTATTGCTGCACTGTTTATAATTGCAAGGACGTGGAAACAACCCAAATGTCCCAAGACAGATGAATGAATGAAAAAGATGTGGTATATATACACAATGGAATATACTCATCAATTAAAAATGACAAATTTGACAAATTTATGATAACATGAATGTACTTAGAAGAAATCATATTAGCAGAAACAAGTCAGAAAGAAAATGAAGCCAAATGGTTCCACTAATATATGGGTAATAGAAAAAACAAGCAACAGAACAGGAGGAAAAATCCAAACACGCTACCAACTAAACTAAAGAACACAGCTGGGGGAGGGGGTAGGGAGATGGGAGGGATGATTATGGAAGGAAGGTGGTGGGTGATCCCTGGGAAATACAAAGATGTGAAACACGTAAATGAATGAATGAATGAATGAATGAATGAATGAATGAATGAATGAATGAATGAACAGATGAATAAATAAGCTAACTTTTAAAACCTGCAGCTTGTCTGCTGTCCCAAGGCCTCTTCCAGATTAAAGAAAAACACTTTCAAAGAAGTTTGTATTGTGAATTTGATAGGGTGTGCCCCCCCCCCATTGTCTCCTGTTTAAGATTGCAGATTTCAAGGACAGGTAATGTTAAAATGGGGGAATGATCTTAGCTGGAATTTCCCTTCAGGGGGATGTAGGGGGAAGAAAGAAGTGAAAGAGTCTAGGTGAAACAGATTTCCTGGAAGGCGGGAAATCAGGGTATATAAAGGGTGTGCAAACAAAGAGAAGGATTGGATGCAGATTCGAATATGGAGACTGGATAGAGAGAGAG
>PVHY01008446.1:0-61581 GCA_004024945.1 Uropsilus gracilis | reverse complement strand
GGAAGGAAGGAAGGAAGGAAGGAAGGAAGGAAGGAAGGAAGGAAGGAAGGAAGGAAGGGAAAGAGAGAAAGAGAGAAAGAGAGAAAGGAAAAGAAAAGAAGGAAATTGATGCCCACCAGTTCTAAATGACCTGTTCAAGTTCAAACAGCTCACTATGTGAAAGAGCTGGAGTTGACCCACCTTTGTCTCTTGAAGCCTAAAATCTACTACTGATTTTACAGAGGATTTATAGGAACTGTCAGCATAGAAAAGACTAAGGCCATAAGATGGATGAGATTGTGAGAGAAAATTTTTCTGTATCAGATGCAATGGCCCATGAGAAACATTAGAGAAAGCGTTTCTCCCACCTTCAGCATTCTGACTAAGCCGTCCTACCTGTTCTCCAGCATCCTTGTGTCATTGACACCATCTGTTGACTCACTTTTCCTGTCACTATTCCCACTCCCATGCTCATTTTCCATAGTCATTTGTTATCAATCCTTTGTTTTTTTTTCTTCCTTTTTGGCAAAACCCCAACTCTGGGTAAACCCCTCTAACCTACTTCCTGCCTGAACTTGAGCAGCTTGGTATTGGTAAGAAAAATACACACCTATGTTAATTATTCTTTATAGTCAAGCCGACCTCAAATGGGAACTCAAATTGGCAATCCTACTGGATATGTGTCTAGTAAATTTATTTTCTTCCTTTCAAAATACTACTTTATTCTCCTGTTTCTCAACCCAGTATCCCCGCTCCCTTCTCATTTTCAGTTGGTAAGCTCATCTCATGTTTAGTGACAAAATATGAGCAATTGAAATGGTTGAAATATGAATTTCATCTTTCTATCAGCCTGCCCTCACCCCTTTGTATTTATTCTCACACCTTCAACCTCTCCTTTTGTTACACAGGGGTCTCATTCCTGTATGTAGTAAGCCAAATTACCCCTCTGTACTTAGGATCTCATTCTCTGTTGACATCTTAGGGGCCTTGCTGTTAGTGGCGGTGGTCCTTCCCTGTGTTTCTCAATATTCACAGCCCCTATTCACTGTATCTCTCACATTGGCATCTTATCATGACCTCAGTTTTATGCTCTTCCTCTGTAGCAAAAATTGAAAACTTATGTGTATTCTGTCTTCTTCACCTTTCATTGTCTCAAGCTCCAGTCAAGTTTTCATCCCCACCATTCATATGTCAGTAACAAATCGCAACAATTTCTCTACAATTAAATCCCATAGTCACTCTTCTGTCCACATGAAACTCTGTTGTTAGTATTTGACAGTTTACTGTCTTCCTTGTGAAAAAATTTCTCTCTAGCTTCTAATGAGACCCTATTCATCTCTTCTCCAACACAGACTCCTCCTTCTCACTTCCCTTTGTAGCTCGCTCCTCTGCTTCTGCAGCTTGCTGGATACCTTTGTCTCCAAGCACTTCTATTCACACAGGGGATTTCATGTGCTGGACAGGAGAACCTGCCTTCCCAGAAAAGTTGACTTAGTCTCACAGATTTGACAAGGCCAAACAATTCTAGATGTCTGCCAGATGTGAAAAGTGCTCCTTCCTTTCTTTCTCACAGTTAATGATAGTATCATCTACTGAGTTGTTCCAACTATTTTTCTGGCTGGGGAGTTATTTTACCTTTGTTGTGGGAGCGCAAATACATAGAACAAAAAGAATTCTTTAAATGTGCTTCTAAGGAGTGAAATCCATGAGGAATAGGAGATTATCTTGAATCTCCTTTAATAATGCACACATACTTACTGTTGACCCCTGACTTTTATCCATTTTGAGGTGAGTTTGCGACTTAAAAAAAAAAAAAAAGAATCATTGCTCTAAAAGTTCTTGGGAAAAACTTTGTCATGCTTCTTAATTTGGGTTCTACTACTTTTGCAGCAATATAGAGTTTACTTGTGCACATATGTGGGTTCGAGGGAAGCTGCAGAATAGCTACAGTGGCATCTTCTTGGTACCTAAAGTATTTTTTAGTCTTAAAACATTTCACAACTTAAAGATAAGTTTGAAACATACATGAATATATTATGGTCTGAATTTTGAAATCTCAGAAATTTTTGTAAAAATTGGAATCTTCGAAGAATGTCCAGGCCTGTCTGCCACCAGAGCAAGCCCAGGGACGCCTTCCTTCCTTGCTATTGGTGGGAACACTTTAGAAGAAGAGTCTGAAAAGTTACCCTTCATGGTTTTAATTCACTTATTTTAGTCACTTCTCTAGTTTCTTTGAATAAAATAATTAGAGTGGCTTCTACAAAAGAAAGTCTAAATCAATGCCGAATTGTCTTCCTGTTTAGTTTCCTTTCAATTGTTCTCATAATCGGGGTGCACCTCAGTTTGGAAAGGTGGACTGACACCAGAGAGCTCTTTGCAGCACACTGTAAATGATTACCTGCCGGGCCTGGATGGGCACACATCTGTGATTTCTTTGCGGGTAGGAACCCCTTTCGAGTTTGTGGATATTTGGAGCCTTATTTTGAGGCAGACGTAGAACAGCACTAGTGTTTTTTCCTCAGATAAAAATGGTTTGTGGTGTTTCTTCATTCTTTTTCCACTTGCCTTGCTGTCCCTTCATCTTCTAGTTCAGTCTGCAGAAAACTACATGATTGCATTGTTTTTATTAGAACAGGAAGACAATTGAAAATGACTATAAAGTGTTTTGAGACTCACAATAAAAATACCAGGTAAATCAAATGAGAGCCTAAGTATTTATGTGTCGTTTTTGTTTTTTAATAGTTAAATATGTGCACTTTGAAGAATATTGTCAGTTTCTCCAGCTAGTTGCCTCATTAATTGTATGTTAAATATTGTCTTATAACAATTTATTCCACAAACCTTTTTAAAGTACCTATTATCTATTAGGTGATAGTCTAGGTGCCAGGGCTAAGAATGAACTAGAGGAAGAAGTTTAGCTCACACGGAGCTGAGTTCTAATAGGGGAGATACATATGTAAACAAACATTTCAAGCAAAAAAAAAAAAAAAAAACAGGCGATTTCTCTCTTTTAATTTTTCCTCTGACGCAGACAAAATACCCAGTTAATCCTGAGTAAGCCACATTTTCTCTTGCCTTGATTTCTTTATTTGTAAAGTGTATTTACTTTGTTTACCTCAGTTATTTTTTAAAAAAAGTAAAAATAGAATGAATATGGAAACCCTTTGGAAACCATAATTGTATCTAAATATAATGTATTATTGTTTGTATTTGTTTAAATGAAGCATGTGGTGTACATCAATATTTCTGTCAGCAATATTTGTTGTTTAGATTATAAACCACTTGAGAGTGGGACTTACACCTTTTAGGATTGTTCTGGCTTTTATTCCTCTGGTTTTGGGGAATTTCTAATAAGATGTAAGTACCCAAGTGGTTGGTTGCTGTTCATGATGTGATGGAACGAATTGAAAGAAGTTTTCAAATACCACATGGATAATTGGACTATATGATTTTTAAAGAACCTTCATGATTCTAAAATAGAATAGTTGGAAGCAAAGTTCCCATTTTAGTGGGAAAGTATTTTTGTTTTGGTCATGAGTGAATTGGAAGAAATAAAATCATTTTATAATGTCAAAAATTTCTGTCTCTGTCTCTGATTCAACTAATGTCTGCCCTTATGAAACAATGTGGTCAGCATGAATATTTTTATAAGTCCTAGATCCTCCCTCTTAAAGCACCTACTCTGCTATACAGGGAAGCAGTTTGCTTTGTTCCAAATTGGGAGTCTAGTTATGACTGTAGTCCTGTACTGAAAGTAATGTTTCTCTTTTCAAAGGCACGCCAGCCTGTCATATGCATCAACAACCATGTATTTTGTTCCATTTGTATCGATTTGTGGTTGAAGAATAATAGCCAATGTCCAGCTTGCAGAGTCCCCATCACTCCTGAAAATCCTTGCAAAGAGATTATCGGTAAGGGCCCTATTTTATAAACACATAGAAACACATTTGAAAAATTCTGTAAATAATGTATATTTGGAGGAAGATGGAAGTAAACAACTTTCAGTGATGTTATTTTGCTACTAACTATAAAAATGGATGGATTAGTAATTTGTGTCATCTTTGTGTGGAGCAATTTTGGAGAAATGCTACAAGAAATATATTGGACCCTCTTGGAACTTATATTCTAGTAGAAGCTATGGGCCAAAGTATTAATGGTTTAAAGAAGCAGATGTTTTAAGCCAAAACAGTACCAAAGACTTCAGACAAGGAAATTTAGATGAAGGATTGAGAATGGCTTCATGAAGTTGGTGGCCTTTAAGATAGAGATTTAAGGAGCAATAAAATTTCAGTTGTTAACGGCTGGGGAGGACATTTCACGCAGAGAAACTAGCATGAGCTAAGGTGTAGACATAGAAAAACATAAGATAAGCTTGGAAATGATGGTAATCTAATTTGGGTTTGACTACTGAAATAGAACTAAAAAAAAGTAAGGTGAGACCTAAGTGTAGGGAATTCTGAATGACAAGCAGAATTAGGGACTTCTGCTATTTTGGGAAGAAAGGTGAGGTGGAAATAGTGGTTTTGAGCAAGAGTGACATGATCCAAGAAGTGCTTTTTGAAATACTGCTCAGGTGATGATAGGTATAGAATCATCTGTAGTGGAGAGACAAGTTGGGTAGGTCAGATAGGAGACTCTTGCCCAAGTGAGGAAGAATGTGATCTGGATTAAGGCTAAGAATATTCAGTGCTATGCTAGTATGGATGTGATGGGGAACAAGCTTCAACTACATGATCCTTGGAAAATAAAGCATTTAATGAACATTCCTGTTCATATAACTTGTTTCTCTTAGATTATACAAATTTAAGTGATTTTAATGTCTTTGCTTTAGGAAAAACTGAAAGTGAATCTCTAATTAGCTATGTACAGAAAAGACCTTGCAGAAAACTCAAGAATTCATTGTAGGAGTAGTAGTCCCAAATAGGGAAAAATAGATCTAAATAAGATGTTTCCAATAGAAATGGAGAGGATATGATAAACAAAGCACTCCTGGGATCTTGGAACTAAGAGATCCATAGGAGGCAACCAGTAGTGCTGAGGTTTCTTTCCCGGGTTCTCAGGTGAAGTCTAATAGAAGACTACTTCTCATACTGCATGTAGCAGCCCTAGTCTTTGCCACCAGTTTTCACCAATACTAAGCTCCACCAGGAAGTCCAGTCCCACCTTGAAGGATAGGAGCTTTGATGATTCAAATAATTTGAATGTTTTTTTCCCCAGCTTCTCTTCATATTCCTTCTCCTGCCTTCATTAGTATCTAAGCAAATTTCATATAAATGCCCTCAAGTACAATAGTTCCTTCTTCTTTGCATTTGTGTAGACCATCCTGAAAAAGGACCTCTATAAAATGCCTTTGCATGATGCTCCGAAATACAAAAAGGTAACTACAGTTTCAGGAACTCTCAGGAAGAATTCACTTCAAGTGTATTTGTAATGAGTCATTATGATCATACAATTAATGCCATAACTCATAGTACATCCAAATCAGAGAAAGCCACTTAAATCTTTTCAGTTGTGTTACTAGTGTCTAGGTATGTTTGAATGAATACCTTGGTTATAATAATAATATGTACTGCTATCATATGTAGGTAATAACTAATAATTATATACCTACAGTATATATTGAGAACATAATTTACAGGTTATAATCTTTGATTTTGTCATTATTTAACGGTTGTCTATTATTTAACTGATGCATTTGCTGCAGTGCAAATATAACAAAATATAACCTTTGTCTTATTTTTTCATTAATAAAATAAAACTCAGACTTCACTGAGTTTTCTATAATGTTTCTAGGTATGTGAACAAAAGTGTATTTTATTTAGGGTATTTCTTATAGTGCTAATTGATGTTTATCTTTTCTCAAGATGAAATAAAGACCTACTGGTATCCCGAATTGTGTGTGTAAGAAGAAGAGTAGGAATGAAACTGCAGAACTTATTAAGTCATAAGAAAAGGGTTCATTTTCATTCTCCCCAAATTAAAATGAAAAGTTATATATATTTGTTTTTCTCTAGGAGGAACAAGTGAAAGTGAGCCTATGCTAAGCCATTCAGTCAGGAAGCATCTTCGGAAAACTAGACTTGAGTTACTCCACAAGGAATATGAGGTAACTAATAATCATATTTTAAATGATGGTAAGATAAAACTAAGCTATTTCAGTTCCTGAAATTCTTAAAGTAAAGCATTCAATGAAATCTTATTTTAAATGTGATTTCAAAATATTTTTTGATAATTCCTCTTTCCCCTTCATTATATTAGGGGACAGGGACAGATACAAGAATTTATTTTTTGCCCCCTCTTAATTCAGAATCTTTTCCTGAAAAGACGTGTCATTCTGTATTTGTTCTTTCAAAAAGTTGTGGTACAAGAGAAACCACACTTGTGAAAGTCTAATCTTCTACAAGACATGTTCTGGTAAAAAGTGACTATACCCTTTGTTTTGTTTTTATTTCTACCCTTGAATTCATTGATAATTCCAAGCCTCATAAGTTCTGGTAAGAATAATTTTATCAAATACTAGCAAAGGGATTTAATGTGAAATACACTGTTTTCCATTTTTTTATGTAAAAATGTTTTTTAAAAGAATTCTGTACTTAAGGAGTACAGCTTGGTGTTTTGGTGTTTCCGTATTCATACATTTAATGAAATGATTACTTCAGTAGCTAATATTCCTGCATTGCTGCTTCAGGGTATATGGGATGCTGGTGGAAGTGGGTGTGGTTCTATCTGGTGAGAGCACTTGAAATTACTGTCAGCAAACTTCCAATTTAAATTACAGCGTTAATACATAGTCATGATGCTGTATATCAGACCTGTAGTTATACATCCTAGATAACTGCAACGTGGTTTTCTTTGACTCTTCTTTCTCTTTCACTGCCTCTGATAACCATTTTTTACTCTGCTGATAACCAATTTTTACTCTGCTTCATGTATTCTACTTTTTTAGATTCAACATGAATATAAATCTCCTGTTTTTCATTATGTGAAGGTGATTGGACCTAGTGGTAGAACTTTTCCAAATTAGTTTCATGCCAATGGGATACATATGCTTATGAGTTAAATCCAGTTTGTCATTTAATGTTTATTAAAGGGGAATATTGTTGCTCTCTCCTTTTGACATAAATTTTATTTAAGTTAAACTATATACATGAATGCTACATTAGCTTTCCTCAAAAATGTTTGTAAATAAAGATGGACATAAATGATAACTGAATAAATGTTCATTCATATTTGTTTTCCTGATTATAGTTTGTTAATCATTAACTTCAAATAAGTAAAATGCTTTTCTCATTGTATAATAGTATTTAGCTTGAAATATATTGTAATTTAAAAGAGTAAATAGTACTGTGTTCTAAAATAAATTCTTACATAAGTAATGAATATTATTAATAGGACTAATCAAAATTAATCCTTTTGGAGTTCACTGCCTTACTGAACTGATTGGAATTTATTTTCTAACAACAGAATCTTTGAACATCTTAGTTTAAGATCAAGTATCCATTATAGATGTATAAATGGTTTTACAGAAAAGAGTTCTGGAGTAGATGTTTAATGACTAGAATTAAAATAATAGCAATTCCACATGGGGAAAATATACTTGGGATAGTCATAGTGGTAGTTGAAGAACTGGCATATAGAGCAGTTAAAAATTAACATGTACTATTCTGAAATGGAAAGTGAAAGGAAATGGTATATGATTTCACTCCTACTTCAGATATAAAAGCATGCATATAAATGTCAAACAAAACTATACTGAATAACTTTGATCAGTACTGTATTTTTTAACCTCCCTCAGTAAAGCAGTTAGGCATATCTCAAAATTTTCTTCTGATATGGAATTTACTTCCTTGTTGAATTCATGTGATTCTTGTTTTCTGCATAAGAAATAAAATGAAAGATTGGACATTTTCCGATTGTCATCCTTTACATCCCCTTAACCCTTTCTCCATGTCTACATCCCACCCTCATGAACTTGCAAGTAACCAGTAGTTTATATATTTTACTTTGTCATATCCTTTGATATGTAAATGTTCAATATTTTTGTTAGATTCAACTTTTTAAAATTATGTTATTAAAATAAGAATACATTTAAGCCAGGCGTGGTGGCATGCCCCTGTTGTCCAAGCACTGGGAGGCAAGAGGGTTGGGATCACTTGAGTTCATGGGTTCAGGACAACCCCGGGCAACATAGTGAGACCTGGTCTCGAAAAAGCAGCTGGATGCTGTGGCAGGCGCCTGTAATCCCAGCTACCTGGGAGGCTGAGACTGGGGATCGCTTGAAACTGAAGTTCCGCAGTACTCCAGGCAACATAGCAAGACCTAGTCTCCAAAAAAAAGGAAAAAAAGTAGAATATGTTTACATTGTTCTGTTTTCAGTATTAGTTTTAATTCTCTACAAGTGTGTATTTTCACACCCTGCCCTAGTCTACCCATAGATCTAAAATGAAAGCAATGGAAATACCAAATTTTAATCCATCATAAATGTTTCAAATGATTTAAACTTTGTGATTTTCTAGCTACAAAGCTGTTCTGATGCATAAGAATCTCTGTAGCTATAGACTTTAGAGTGTAAAATTTTAAAATTCACTGACCTATGTTAGTGTGCGTGCGTGCGTGTGTGCGTGTGTGCGTGTGTGCGTGTGTGTGTGTGTGTGTACCCATGCCTCCCTAATGGTTGTGCATGAATGTTTTTCAGGATGAAATAGATTGTCTGCAGAAAGAGGTAGAAGAACTTAAGAGTAAAAATCTCAGCTTGGAATCACAAATCAAGACTATCCTGGATCCTTTAACCTTGATGCAGAGCAACCAAAGTGAAGACAAACCTCCAGTTGCAGATAATCCAAGTAGAATTGACCCAGAAACAGTAGCAGAATGGAAGAAAAAACTCAGAACAGCTAATGAAATTTATGAAAAAGTGAAAGACGATGTGGATAAATTAAAGGAGGCAAGTTGCGGTAGCTTTAGAAGTTCTATTATCGTTTTTTAAAATTCTGTAATGTTATGAAAAAGTGAAAGACGATGTGGATAAATTAAAGGATAAGTTCTAGTATCGTTTTTTAAGATTCTGTAACGTTATGAAAAAGTGAAAGACGATGTGGATAAATTAAAGGAGGCAAGTTGCGGTAGCTTTAGAAGTTCTATTATCATTTTTAAAATTCTGTAATGTTTTAAGTACCCTCAAAAGTATAAATAGCTATATTATCTTGACTCATCTTTGGATGATTTGTAAGGGAAGAACAGAAGTTTCTGGATGAACATTTATAAGCCATGGGGAAACGTTTCCTCTTTAAATAGTATTAACTGCCAAGAAATATCAGGTGGTTCCATTTGTGACGATAAATTGGAGGCCCAGTAGTGCTTCTATATGAGTTTGCATCTTCTTTTAAAAGAGAGACGTCAATTTAGAGGAGGTTTCTATTTCCCCTCCTTATAGTTTATACTAACTTTAAAAAAAAAAAAAAAAAAAACTTTTAGCAGTGATTGTTTTTATACATAAAAGCAAACATCCATTTCCCTACTTATAAATGTAAAGGTATGAACCATTTCTTTACTAGGTCTACCATATTCTGATGTTTCTGATTGCAAATATTTAAGGATAATGAGTATTGTCAATATAGTTATGAGTAACTGCTTTAGTCTACTCTTTGTAAGAAAATAGTTTTGCTTATAGGATGGGTTCAGTATTTTCAGTTATTTTTCCATCCACCCAATAAGATAAAGTTTAGGTGAAAATTACAAATGCTAGGATTTTCCAGTCTAGGAAAGGAGATAAAATTCACTTCATCAGAGAGAGGTTCTGTACCTCTAGTGCTACAGAGCTTTGCAGGCCAAAAGCACCACTAACCTTTAGCTTGAATTGGACCCCATCCACAATGGGGTCTTCTTGTGTTGAAGACCTTGGAGATGGCCTTATGGTGTCAGGATCTGCAGTCAATTTTTAAAACTGTGTTCCTTTAAAATACTGATATTGGCACAGTGTGCTAACCCTTGCCTGTGGAAATAATCAACTCCATGTAAAAATTTTTTTAAAGAAGTAACAGTGCATACTTGTCTCAGATCATCAAGAGGTTAACAGAGGTATTTGCAATTTATTGTAAGTAAAGTCATATTCACATATCTGCATACAAAATAAATGCTGGTTGGGCTCACAGAAAGCCACGGTGAGACAAAGAAGGAAACTACAGGCATAATTGCTCTGAGTTTGTTATAAGTTTATGGACAGCATGTAGTGTTTTTTGGGTATTGATGTGCAATTTTGGCACTTTGGTTTGTTTAAGAGCCAAGGCATGAAAAGGAAAGACAGCTTGGAAGTTACAGCATTTAACATGTGCCTTTTTTACTTCTCTGTCTCCTCTTGAGCCTACAGAAAGTTCTAGATGGTCTCATTGAGACATTAAATTTGGTTGGAATTTTTAGCAGTAAATATACTTTAGAACTTGAGACTATATGAAAACTTTATTTGTAAGAATAGTGTAGGACAACATGTAAAAGTAGAGGTCAGTTACTCTTTGCTCTTAATGATTATATGTTAAATTTCATATGCAAAGGCACCCTGAGACCTCAGAATTATTTAGGATGTTTAATATGCCCATTTTCAGTGCCTTCTGGTGGTATGAGATAGTTATTAACAATAAACTGGAATGAAAGTGAATTGCAAAACATGGACTGCAGAGAGAAATAAAACTTGTGTGAAGTACAAAATTATGTACTGTAAGTCAAAAACAGGAATACAAAGGATTCAGAATAAAGGACTACTTAGAGTGAAATAGACTGTGTGACTTTTGAATCATTATATGGCTACTATCATTAGCCAGTCAGCATTGCGAATGCAGTATAGTTGATTGAAGTCTTCATTACTTTTTAGATGCAACAAATAGGCAGAATTCTCCCTTTTGTAAACTTCACCCACCTAAACCTCCTGAACTTGAAAATACTTGACAGTTAAGCAGCTAGCCAGCTCTTATGAGAATATTAGAAAGCCACAGGACTAGTGAAACATTTTGAATTATAACCACACAGTATAAAGGGGATGAGGAAAAGAAATCAAATGATTTTCTAATTTAAGCTTATCATCCAAAAGCATTCACTAAGTGCTATGCTTGAGAGCTTAATTCATTGTCTTGTATGTATGAGGAAGTAAATGACTTTTCCTTTATCTTCAGAGGGGAAGTAATGGTGTTTATGTCAGTTACATAAAGAATTAACCCTCAACTGTCCTGGTAGATTTGGGACCACAAAGATAAGAAGGTTTTTAGAAACCAAAGGAACCTAGATCTGTCAAAGTAAAAGTTAGGCTTTGTGTCCAAAAGAATGTTCTCTACCCTTCCTCTCATCCTTTTGGAGCATTTGTGTGGGAGAGTTCCCAGTAATATAGTTAAAAGTTATGAAAATTGGTCAGAAACATCTCTTTTTTTAAATGTCGGCTTAGTCGGGCCAGGCGTGGTGGCTCATGCCTGTAAGCGACAGCCTGGGAAGCCATGTCCAGGGCCAGGGATCGCTGTTTGAGTCAGGGGCACATAGCGAGACCTAGTCCCACATAAAATGCTGGGCATGGTGGCATGCGCCACCCAGCTACCGGGGAAGCTGAGGCTAGAGATTGCTTGAGTCTGTGGTATCCCGGGCAACATGAGCCTGCGGTTCCACAGGCAAAAATAGCAAGACCTAGTCTCAAAAAAAAAAAAAAAAAAAAAAAAAAATCACAGCTTAAACCTTTTTGTTGACAGTGCTTTTTGTGATCCATTCATTTTGATCGTTAAATGTTCTAGACACAGAATTTCTCTTGCTAAAAGTTCGTAAGACTGGGTTCCAGTTCAGGGAGTCTTTGATTTTCTTTAGAATGAAAAAATACAGTAACTAGGGAAGTTATAAAAAGTAACTAAAAAGAAAACTATAAAATTTAGATCCTGCTTTTCAGACTGCCCAGAATCAATATTGAGCTTCTGATTTTCTAGTAATTGATACTTTGTTAGTGAAATTTTAGGTATCATACAGTTAAAGAATCATATTAGGGATTTTTTTCTCATAATATAAAAAGAATTCATGAGGATCCCAGAGGTTGTGAACCAGGGCTTTGGAAAGACCTTTTTGGCAAAAGAAAACAAATGGTTTTGCTGTCACAAAAATGCTGTTTGGGGGGTGGGGGGAATGGTGTCCTTTTATTTTTAAAAAATTCATTTTAATTGGTTTATATATATACTTTTGAGGTGTATAGGTTCACATCTCTTCAAATGTATGTTACCACACCACACCCACCTGCCAAAGCATCAGTAATCTTCCACCATAGTCCTTTAAGCTGCCTTCCTTATTTGTCATCCTAGATCCTACCACTGTTGGCCCCTAGCCTTAGTTCTGTGATCAGATTTCAAGGGTTTTATTTATTCATCTGCCTTGTAAAAAACTGCTTTTACGTTATCAACCAGAAATCAATCTTATACTTCAAGAACTAACTGTTAGTATTTTGTTTTGCAAATAACTGCATATGGTATAATATTATCAGGCTTAGGGTATTCAGTTATGTGAAAAGGGAAGAAGAAAAAGCACCATATTTGCTATTAGTATGACTCCTTAATGACTCTAAACTAACTTTGTGGCTTATTTGCACACTGCTTGGGAAATATTGATTAAAAATACTTGGTCAAGGGCAGGGCACAGTGGCGCGTGCCTGTAGGTGGCAGCCTAGGAAGCTGCGGTGGGGACCAGGGATCACGGTTCGAGTCCCACTCGAGGCAACATAGCAAAACCTAATTCCAAAAAAATATCTGGGCATGGTGATGTGCGCCTGTAATGCCAGCTACCTGGGAAGCTGAGGCTGGGGGTTGCTTGAGTCTGTAGTATCCTGGGCAATGTGAGCCTGCAGTTCCACAGGCAAAAATAGTGAGATTTAGTCTCAAAAAAAAATTAAAATACTTGGTCATAGTCACAGTTTCATGTCATTCTTAGTGGTGAGTTAAGTTATTGAAAAGCATGCTCAGTTTTCTAATAGCACTCTGAAAACTACATATGGCTTATGTCATTGTTTTTACAAGATTTTCTCGTTTTAGTTTTTGCTTAATTTTCAACTCCTTTTTTTTTGTTTTTTTAAGGTAAATAAAAAGTTGAAATTGGAAAATGGTGGCCTGGTGAGGGAGAACTTACGACTGAAGGCTGCAGTTGATAATAGATCACCCCAAAAGTATGTATTTTGTTCATATTGTTGAAATCATGTCAGTTTTTAAAAATCTGTTACAATATTTTGCATTTGACTCTTCATTAAAGCATGTGGGTTTAAGTAGAATGTCTTGACTCTAAAAGTTAAATTGTATTAAGTTTTTAGTAAAAATCTTTATCTCAGTTTAGGCTAATTTAAGGGATGAACTTCTTTAAGTGTAATAGAGTCATTTGAGTGGGAAAATTTATTTTCTTTCTTATCTGACTAATAAGAGAATTGTCTTGTGACTTAAGACAGGTGAATGTTTGTTTGGTTTTTATATATAACTGTGTAACAGTACTTACACAATTACTTAAGATCTAAGTAATTAAAGTTCATACAGTTCCTTCTTGTGATCAGGTACAATAACCTGAAATGTAGAACTGTTACTACTCTCTATGTACAAAGAGGAAATGGAGGCAAAGAGAGATAGAATTAATTAATTGAAATCTGCACAACTGGGAAGTGGTAGGAATAGTATTTGAACCTAGTAGTCTAGCCTTAGAGTCCATGTTCTAATACATTTACACTGAAAACTTGTTTCAGCTATTATGTTACCCATTGCACTGATAAGCCTATCTGAAATAAAGCTTAAGAAATTATATGAAGTTTGGACTAATTTCAGCTATACAGTTAAGTGAATTTATTCTTCCTTTATGATGAGATAGTTTTTATTTGAAACAAGAGATTGCAAATTGGAAATATTGGCTCACTTAGCAGTTAATTTTTGTGTTTCAAATTCTAAGAAAGTTAAACATTAAGAGTTGAAAATGGAGAAAAGATGGGAAGCAGCATTTGAAGTTTTTCTTCTAAGAAATGAAAACAGCAAGTGAGAGAATGTAGAGTCACTTTAGAATTCCATACTTTCTTCCCCTCTAGCCACTAGGCTTCATTTTACTACTGGAAAGGGCAGGCTTAAGCAAACAGTGGAAGTTTATCCTACCCCAAATAGACCTCTGCTTATCATTTGAAAGAGCGATAATGTTTTGTACAACCAAGTATGGTATAGGAAATGGTAGGAGTAAACCTTAATTACTCAAAGCAGAGAGAGCAGAGAACTAACAAATAGAGAAGCATAGCTTTTATTTTTTAATAATTCCTTCCTCTGTACTCTCCAACTTGTTTTTTCTTTCACTTTGGATACTGTCCTACTTTGACATATTAGTGAAGTGTTGATGTTATGTGGTGGTTTTAATCTCTGCTTCTCTCATTTATTGGCAGCTCGCCTTGCCAGTCATAGTAATGCTTATCCATTAGCCATTTCCCACAGCATGCTGAATGGAACTAAAGATGTTTTGTTTGTAGCTTTTATTTCTTGAAAAGTTGCCCACCAGATTTCAGATTTAATGCTAGCTACCAAGATGTGTGTTTGTAAATATCCATGGCTCCCACCCGATAAATAAGTCAAACCTGAAGAAACCTGTCCTCTGACTTCCTGAACAATCAGCCACACATTGGAACCCATGTAACTTTAGGGTTTGTCAACCTCCATTCTTTTCCTTCAGGGGAAAGGAAAAGTTTCACTTAAAAAACGATTTGAACTGACCCCTATTCTGGATCAATTTGCAGTGCATTGAGGTATTAAATGCATTGCATTTGATTTATAGCCTTGTTTACTGTGCATCACCAAATCCTAGTGGGATTCCAAAAGAAGCTGACCACAGCTGAAAAATATCCGAATCTAGTTCACCTGAGGAGAGTTCCTATTTGTGTTTAGAAGAAAATAAGACTTTAAGAATTAAAATGTTAAGTCCATTCATTCAGTTTCATTCCTTTGGTTCAGAAGTGCCTTGACCAATTATTTTTCTCTTGTCTACTTCCTTAGACATCGAGGTATGCTTTTGTACATATGGCCTTAGTGTCTTGTGTATGCTACAAACTGTGCATTTTGCAAATCCCACAGATGAAAAGCTTTAAAGCTTAGATGTTAGTGAGGAAGAAGACTAGGAAGGTGTGTTTGTCAACTTGGGATGCCATAACAAAATAAGAGATAGGGTAGCTTTAACATTGAATATCTGTTTTCTCACAACTTTGAAGACTGAATTTAATTTCAGCAGATCCACCTGGCAAGGGCTCTCTTGGCTTGCAGACAGCCTAACATGCCCTCACATGTTAGCAAGAAATACCTCTGTTCACGCTTCCTCTTCTTAGAGGTATACAGTCTTTTCAAAAGCCTCCTCAGGATCTCATTTAATCTCAGTCTTTATCTCCTATAGACCTTCTCTCTAACTATCCTCACTTGGGCAAGACTACAACATGAATTCAAGAGGGGGAAGAGAGACAAATCCATCCATAGTATTAGGTGTTTCTTTTCAGATATCAACAGCACACAAAATTTCATGCTATTGCCTCAGAACTAGAGTAACAGCTGATGTGAACAAGAGGTACTTAAACTTTTACATTTGTCTGAAGCAGATATTACTGTATTAAAGTAATTTATAGTATTTTTAAAACATGCTGTATTCTTTTAAAATAGAGATTTGGCTTATCATTTATCTCCTCTGCTACAGTGTTTCTGTTCTGTACCTTCCATTGTATCTAAAGTAACCAGATGTTTTTTTCCATCCTCAACTTTAACTTAAAATTCCTTTTGAGAAGTGGTCTCTTACTGTGCATGTTCTTCTAGGTTTTTAGTAATGTCCATTCTGTTCCTTGGGGAAAAAAATTCAGTGTCCTAATATCTAAACTGGTGACCCAGAAAATTTAATCTTTTTCTATGACTTTGTATAACTTTCTGAATTACTCCTTCTCCTTTAAAATAATTTATTTCACCAAGATGAAACCTTTCGTGTGCCCTTTCATTTTTCTCTAACATTGGTTAAAGAAAACATGCTAAGAGAATCAGCTCTCATATTCATAACTCAAAAGATGTTGCTACATCTTTACTTTACAAGGCTAATAGCTAACAAAAATTTATTCTCCTGGCCAACCCTGGAAGATTGTTGTTGTTTTTTTTTTTTAATTTTTTTTTTATTATGTAGCACTATTCTTGGTGCTTTGAACTATACAAAATAAATACTCTACTGATCCCCAACAGTTCCCTTGTTATAGATTAGGTTCCCTTGTTATAATTTTTCTTACTACCTGTACTTTCCTTTTTTAGCATATAGTCACAAATAATAATAGTATTTTGTGTACTTATTTATCTCATGACTTTCTTTGAGCCAGAATGATAGATGTGGTCACTGTTGTAATCCTTGCATTTCAGTTTTGTCTTCCTTTTCTTCTGTAATGCATATTTTTTTAAGTAAATGAATGAAAAGCACAGCTCTTCAGATAACAAGTAAGCAGAGACAAATCCAAAATGTGTTTTGAAGACTAGGTCTCTTCATTAAGTCATTGACAGAATGAAGGCAGGAGGCTGCTTTACAGTAAAAGAGAGTGAAGACATATAACACCCAAGTGCAGCATATGGATCTTATTTGGATATCAGTGAAAAAGCGCCGGGCACAGTGGCGTGTGCTTGTAAGCGACAGCTTATGGAATCACGGTGGGGTCTGGGGATCGCTGTTCGAGTCCCGCCCGGGGCAACACAGTGAGACCTAGTTCCAAAAATATAGCTGGGTGTGGTGGCGTGCCCCTATAATCCCAGCTACCTGGGAAGCTAAGACTGAGGATTGCTTGAGTCTGTGGTACCACGTGGCACGTGAGCCTGCAGTTCCACAGGCAAAAACAGTGAAACCTAGTCTCCAAATAAAAAAACAACAAATGTCAAAAAGCATTTTTGAGGCAGTTGGGTAATTTGAATATAAATTAGATACTAGATAATACCATGGAATTACTGTTAATTTTGGCTGGGTATTGTGGTTACTTAAGAAAATATCCATAGTAAAATATTAATTACAGAATAGCAAGAAAAAAGAAAAAGTTAAAAGAGGAGAAATTAATAAAAATCTTGTTAATTGTTGAATGTGGACGATAAATGTGGGGACTTATTGTGCTGTTCTAGTTTGTAAATGCTTGAAAAATGTTATAATAAATTAAAACCACCAAAACGTGGTCCTTGCCTCTAGGAAGTTCATAATCAAATGACGCTAAGAGACAGCAATACATGAAAAAAATAAATACTAAGAGATTCTAAGCCACATAGCGGAGATAGCATGAGTTTAGACTAGTGGCAAGTAGTTACAGTGATGTCTTTATTAGAGGCAAGACTTGAACCCAGCTTTGTATAGGTTGGAGACGTCAGTGAGAAGGAAGGAGATGTCAGTGAGCAAGAAGGAAATAGCTTGCGCTGTTGGGAATGTTCACTGGTCCCTGTAGCTCTGGTTTCCTTGTCTCCAGTCATAAAACCACATATCATATTACTGACATGGTAACTTCTCACATTCCAGGAGAAGTCCTCTGTGTAGGATTTGTACTTCTCTCCATTGTGACAGTCATCTACATCCTTTAGCTGGTTGGATGATTCTACTGTGCCTATCAGTCTATGCTGTAAGAAAGGCATGTTCTCAGTCTCCTGTTTAGTGGGAGATGCCAAGAATATCACACCTCCATATATTGAGACACAAGAAGAAATGGAAAAAAACTGAAAGGAAGACTTTTTAGTGTTGGATTTCTCATATTCTTAAATTCCCATGGCTTCAATTGTTATTTTTAAACTGTGCCAGGAAATGTGCATATATCTGCCCTTGACAAAGTTAGGAGTCCCTTAGTGATCTTTTAGCTTGAAGAAGCATAAAGAATTGACTTGAAAAACATTTAAAAGTTCTCCAATATTCGTCTATTCAGTTGTGCCATATTTTTGCTCTTGCCAAGCTCAGCAGGTCTGTGCCGTGTTGCCAACAATTCTGAGGCTTTAGTACAGCGGCTGTTCTTGTCCTGAGATACTAACTCACCTTATTGGCATATAGGGTATGAAATCAGTTTTCAAAACTGTAGGTTATTTATATCAAGCTTCGATCTCATTGGATTAATGACTTTTTTTTTCTGCTAATATGTGTTCAGGAATGTTCCCTATCTTGTCATTGAATTGTTAGTGAGATCTGTGGGTTCAATACGGTACAGCAGCCCCTCAGGCTTGCCTTCACTCATGCCCCAATTCCTCTTGAGGGAAGGTAAAGACTCCAGGCACACTCTGAATGGTGAGCAGTATTTCCTGTTACTAGTAAAGGAACAGAAGTGCTCTGAGGAAGAATAGACTTCTCAGATTGCGGTGGGTGCTGGCTTTCCTTTTGCTCTTTCTGTGTTTCTTGAACCATCTCATCTACTCCTGTAGCTTTACCAATATTTCAGAGATTACAAAGTAAAATGTAAATTCTTTTGACCTTCCCTTTTCTCCTGAACTGTAGATTCATCTTTCCATTGTTCTATTTTATAACTTTAACCAAGACCCTATTCCTTAAATTCATCACAAAGGATAGTGGTTGAATTCAGGCTTAACTCCGGAGACAGACTGATTAGATTCAACTTCCCTGCTTCCGCTTTGCCATTTCTTCCCTACCCAATTCATTTTATCATACTCAAAATTAACCTTTTGGTAAAGTAGAAATTAATGTATTTTAATTTCTTGCCTAAAACTATGCAGTGTGTTTCAAAATTTCATTTTCTGCATGAACTAGTCTCTGCTTGCCTCTTCCTTTCATGTCATTTTCACTCCCCCAGAGTCCAACTATCCTCTTCCTGTTTCTACAACATGCTGGACTTGTTCCCTGAGCTTATAATGTTCTGATCTTTATG
Source organism: Uropsilus gracilis (assembly GCA_004024945.1). Classification (NCBI taxonomy): domain Eukaryota; kingdom Metazoa; phylum Chordata; class Mammalia; order Eulipotyphla; family Talpidae; genus Uropsilus; species Uropsilus gracilis. The sequence continues at coordinate 42,737 of PVHY01008446.1, read as the reverse complement.
TGGCTATTTCCTTCTATCATCAGATTCAGAGAGGCTTTCTACATCATTCAGTCAAAGTAGACTCTCCTTCAACACCTTCTATTTCCTTACTCCCTTAATATAACATCCTGGTGTGGTGAAGCAGTTTTGAGTATGATTATTAGTGTATGCTCCAGAGCCAATCTCCTCAGCACTAAACGCTGGTTCTTACTTGCTCTGTGATTTGGGGAAAGAATTTAACCTTTCTGTTATCTCAGCTTTTGTCTTCTGTGACAGGAGTAGTACCTTCTGGGACCAATTGCATTGCTTGTCTTACAGGTTGTGATAAGGGTTCAGTGAAGTAAAGCTCGAAGTGCACTTCCAGCAGAGCCCATCATTAATGCACTATCAATATGACAGTATTGTTGTCCTAGCTCCTACAGTGTCTGAAATTATCTTGTTCATTTAATTATTGTGCTGTTCGTAGCCCCTCTCCCCCATTCTAAAGTCTAAGCTCTACAGGGTAAGCACCTTGCTGTCTCCTTCACTTGGAAAACCCCAGCAGCTGGAAGGTATCTGATAAATATTTGTTGAACAAGTAAATGAGTAGATACCCCGCATTTGACCAATTAACTTCTTTGAACCATAGTATATGTAAAATATGGATAATGTACTATTATAGGGATTAAAGGAAATTATTTATGTCCTTAGTACAATGTGAAGCATGAAGAAGGGGTGAAGGTATATATCTAAATTGTATCCAGTATCCCCTTCCCAGCTCAACCCCCTAAAAGATTGTTTTGTTCCTATCCTTGATGGCTTAAGTTCTTGTCTGGTTGCCTAATATAAAATTCTTGGTCTTTCTATATTTCTTTACCCTTTCTCCACATCCCATGATTAATTGGTCAGTATATTCTGTCCTTTTAAGTGCCTGTGTCATCCAACTTCTTCTCCTTCCCACTAGTTTAGATCCACATGAATTCTTGTTTAGGCTCTTAACAACCTTTTGACTTCTTGCCTGTTCTTTTTCCACTCTCAACTTCCTAGTTTTTCTTTATTACCTAAATTCTAGAATATAAATTTGATCTTCTTATTCCTGTTCTTAACATTTTTTATGATTGCCTGTAAATTAAAATTCAAATTTCTTAGATTTTCATTATTATCTGCAAGACCTCCATGATTTCCTTGGACAGAGGGATTACTTTCTCCTCTTCTGTTATTTTTGTATTGTATGCTGGTCAGTTTCATAACTGATAGCTAGTAATTCTACAGCGTTTTGGAGCTAAAACATTTTTTTAAATACATGTAATTTATACACTCACACATGTACTTCCCTCCCCTGCTCCTTCCTTCCCCTTTCTCCCCCCCACCCCCCAAGGAAAGATAGTATCCTACCCTTATACTATGGGCTGCCACTTGGAGGGAACTGTCCAGTTAAGATTTTGAGCTTTCTGAGAGCTTAAAATATAAAGGGTATACAAGACTAGAAAGTCAGAGCTTCCTGGCATTTTTTTTAAATGAAGAAAGGGGAGAAGATCTAAAAAGACACTTCTCTAAAGAGGATGTCCAAATGACCAACAGGCACATGAAAAGCTGCTCAACGTCACTAAGCAATTAGGGAAATGCAAATCAAAACCACAATGAGATACCACCTTACACCAGTAAGAATGGCCCACATCCAAAAAACAGACAACAACAAGTGCTGGCATGGCTGTGGAGAGAAAGGAACATTTTTACACTGCTGGTGGGAATGTAAACTGGTTCAGCCATTATGGAAAGTAGAGTGGAGAACCCTCAGACTAGTAAAAATGGAACTACCATTTGACCTAGCCAACACTCTTCTAGGAATCTACCCAAAGGAGACCTTAATGGTTGTACAAAGGGACACCTGTACTCGGGTGTTTACTGCAGCACTATTTATAATTGCAAGGACCTGGAAACAATCCAAATGCTCCAAGACAGAGGACTGGATTAAAAAGATGTGGTGTATATATAACGCATCAATTAAAAATGACAAATTTGATGGTTTTTTGATAACATGGATGTACCTAGAAGAAATCATATTGTCAGAAACAAGTCAGAAAGAAGAAAAAAGACAGAAACCAGATGGTTTCACTAATATTTGGACAACCAAATGAAAGCACACAACTTGGGGAGGGGACCAGCTGGAATGGCCAGGGAGGGGAGGTGGTAGGTGACCCCCAGGGATCACAATGATGTGAAATATATATATATTTATATATAAATATAGATATATAAATATATCTATATTTATATGTAATTATATATATTATATATATTATATATATATATATAATTTAAATTAAAAAAAAAAAGGATCTCCTGAAGTTTTCCTCTCTAAATTGAAGCAGAGACCACTAGTTAGAAAGGGAGAGGAGGTGGCAATGTTAGGGCTTGCCTGGCTCTGGAGCAAGGTTTCTTGTGTGAGTCTCCTGCTTGAAACAGGTTGTTCTGCCCTTATTCCTCTTCCTTTTCATGCTGATTGAGATGAGGCCCCATCTTAGTTCACAGATTTGCTCTTCCTGAACTGTTGCCAGTACCATGCAGACTACCCCAGGCTTTTTACTTCATTAGTAACACTCTGGTCTTGTCAGTTGTTTCTTCTTGAACTGTTCTGGCCTTTTTTTGTTTCTCAAATTCTGCTCTGACAAATGCCGTGATTCCTAGTGTTTGACCTGAGCCTCATCCTATGAGTGATTCTGCCAGGCCCTTTGGTTTTCCCGGAAGGGGAACTTGTAGACTGTCCTGGGAGCCTGATACCCTGGGGCCAGAGTGTGACAGCCGGAATGCTCAGGCCCCTCAGCAGCCTGAGGGGCCCTTCTCTGGATGCTCACCTAATTGGAGAGGGACAGTTAAACTGCAGTTTCTGTCAGTTTGCCTTTATTGTATTGATATTTTAAGACCTGCAGTGCATGTTAATGACTAAGCAGTAAGGTTGTCAGAAATATTATGAAGTGCTCAGAACTAGGATAATGCCTTCTTCTATTGTTTTCTTGTACTCATAGTCCCTTTGCCTGTAGTAATCCTCATTAACTGTCATCTGAGTAATAATGACACCATGACTACGTCAAAGCTTTTTATATTGTTTTAGAATGTTACTCATACTGAGGGAGGATAAGAGAGATTTTAAGTATATTAAAAAAATATGGATATATCCAAATCCAGAGATTTTTAGATATTCTTTCCTTTTGTTTTAGTAACTAATTTTATTTTTTTAAATTGATTGCATATATATGTGTGTATATGTGTTTGTATATATATGTGTGTGTGTGTATATATATATATCTAGTTTAGATCCACATGAATATATATATATATACACGTATATATATACATATATATATGTGTATATATATATATACACACACACACACACACACAGCATTGTTGTCTACCTTGAGGTTCTCCCACCACTTTGTCACCCCTGAAACATCATCTTAATCTCTTGTGCCCGTCCCTCCCCCACAATTTTACCCTCTCCCCCTCTCTTGCTCTTTGCTTCAGTTCTGCTGACAGTTTTAAATTTTTCTTGTCCATTCATTTGCTTTCCTTCCCTGTATCCCTATAATTGAGATCACCTAGTATTTCTCTTTCTTTTTCTTTCTGGCTTATTTCTGCTAACACAGTTCTTTCTAACTCCATCCATGTTGTTGCAAATGACATAAGCTTGTCTTTTTTGGTTCATGAATAATATTTTATTGTGTACATATACCACAACTTTCTGATCCATTCATCTGTTTGGGGGTATTTGGGTTGTGTCCATATCCTGGCTTTTGTAAATAATGCTTCTGTAAACATCCTAGTACAAGTGTCCTTATGAATTAGTATTATTGTATCCTTAGGGTAGATTCCCACAAGTGAGATTGCTGGATCAAATGGTAGTTACATTTTCAATAATTTGAGGGTCCTCCACACAGCTTTTCATAGTGGCTAGACCAGTTTGCATTCCCACCAACAGTATAAAAATGTTCCTTTCCACATCCATGCCCCCATTTGTTGTTGCCCATTTTTTTGATATGGGCCATTCTTACTGGTGTGAGATGGTATCTCATTGTGGTTTTAATTTACATCTCCTTGATTAGTGATGGTGAGCATTTTTTCATATGCCTATTGGCCATTTGTATTTCCTCTTTGGAGAAATGTTGTTTTAGCTCTTTACTCCATTTTTTGACTGGGCTTTTTGCTTTGTTTTTAAGTTGTGTAAATTCCTTGTGATTCTTTGTTATCAGACCCTTATCACTTGCATGGCAGGCAAAAATTTTTCTCATTCTGATGGGCTTCTTTTAATTTTGTTTATTGTCTCTTTTGCTGTATAAAAACTTTTTTTATTTGATGGGTCCCAGCTGTTTATGTTTTCCTTCATTTTTTTTAGCATCTCTAGATGTGTCCTGAAGGTTTCCAAAGTGTAGGTTTTGGAGTGTTTTACCTATATTTTCTTCTGTGTATTTTATGATTTCAGGTCTTACATCTAGTTCTTTTATCCATTTTCAGTTAGTTTTTGTACATGGTATGAGGGAGTAGTCTAGATTCATTTTTTTTGCATGTAGCAATCCAGTTTTCCCAGCACCATTTAGCCATTTATTGAAGAGACTATCCTTGTTCCAGGGTATATTCTTTGCTCCTTTCTCATAGATTCCACCCCCCTCCCCCCAGCCCCGGATTACTTTGTCAAAGGTTAACTGGCCATGTATATGCAGCTTTATTTCTAGGCTTTTGATTTTGTTCCATTGGTCTGTGTGTCTGTTTTTGTTCCAGTACCATGTCGTCTTAATTACTGTGGCTTTGTAGTACAGTTTGAAGTCTGGGAGTGTAATACCTCTATTCCCTTTCCTCTGAGCTAGGAGAGCTTGGCTATTCAAGGTTTTTTATTGCTCCAAATAAATTTTAGTAACTTTTTTTCAGTTTCTTTGAAGAATGACATTGAGATTTTTATTGGAATTGCATTGAATCTGTAGATTGCATTTGGTAGGATAGCCATTTTGACAATGTTAATTCTTCCAATCCATGAGCAGGGTATGTATGTCTTTCCATTTCTTTGTGTAATCATCTGTTTTTTCGAACAATATTTTATAATTTTGTGTATAGGAAGGCTACCGCCTTTTGTGCGTTGATTTTGTAGTCTGCTACCTTACTAAAATGGTTTATTATTTTCATTAGGTTTTCTGTAGAATTTTTAGGATTCTCTATGTACATTATCATATCATCTGCAGAAGTGATTGGTTTATTTCTTCCTTCCCTGTTTGGATCTTATGTATGTTCTTTACTTGCCTAACTGCTCTAGCTAGGACTTCTGGAAATATCCTGAAAAGCAGTGGTGAGAGTGCGCAGCCTTGTCTTATTCCTGATCTCAGAGGGAATGCTTTCAATTTTTCTCCATTTATGATATTGGCTGTGGGTTTATCATTTATTGCTTTTATTATGTTTAGGTACGTTTCTTCTAGCCCCATAATTTCAAGGACCTTCATCATAAATGGATGCTGTACTTTGATAAATGCTTTCTCAGCATGTGTTGATATAATCATATGGTTTTTACTTTTCTTTTGGTTGATGTGTTTGATTACATTAATTGATTTTTGGGTGTTGAACAATCCTTGTTTTCCTGAGATAAATCCCACTTGGTCTTTTCAATGCATTGTTGAATTCTGTTTGCTAGGAGCATGCTTATTTTTTAACCAGTGTATGTTCTTTTATACTATTGAAATGTTATTGTTAAGGTTATTACATTTTGGAAAAGGTCTAAAGTCTGTTATTCCTCTTAGACCTGTAAAAAGATATAAAATCGAGTACCTCAGAATTCTCCTTCCATGAGATTAAGTTCCTCATGAATATCATGCAAACGTCAAGACTGATGATTTTTGAAGGAGGGAAGCATAGAATTAGGGTCTTTATTTGTGAAATGGAAATATAGTTATCAAATAGGAGAGAATTATTCCACAGAATTATCCACCCTCATAAGCAGTGACTAAAGATTCAGATGTAGATATATAGATATAGATAATGCAGGTGTAGGCATAGGCATAGGTGTAGATGTAGGTGTAGCTATGGGTGGATCTACCCTTCTTAGAGATTTACCACAAGACAGAATCTTTCCTTCTTCAGTTTACATCTGATACCACACACTCAGGTTGTTCCTATTAGGAACCTCTAGGTATTTCAGTAAGCATTTTCATCAAAACAATTTTTAACTATAAAAGCATAGTTAATTGAATAACAAAAAACTTCTTAACTTCTTTAAACTTCTTTAAATGTAAAACTTAACTTTAAAATTGTGTTAATGTATGATGTTATTTTTAAACTCTGCTCTTCATTTGAAAGCTTGCAGAGCAGATTTTACCTTAATTTTTTAAGTAGTACTTTTGGGAAGTAGAGGGAGGAGGAATGGCTGCAAGATCAGTCCTCTGAATTTCTTTTACAATTTGTAAAGACAGGAACTAATTTAGGTCTTCGGTAAAAATGACAATATGATCTTGCAAAAGGTGGTACAATATAACGCTCTTCCCTCTGCAGCTGTTTCCCCTCTGTGTTTAAAATAAATAAATTACAAATGTCCTAATATATCTGGAAGGGAATGAGAAGATGTGTGACTGCAGCCGTGTAAACAGACAACTCAGTGGAAAAAACCCACTCTTTTGAATGGGTCCTTCTTTCTTAGTTTATCACAATTATTGAAAAATTGAAACTCACGTAAAAAAATTGAAACTCTTTGACTCTCTCACATACCAACCCTTATCTTAGTGTAAGTAATCTTCACTGGACCTGGCTGAATAGGACCATAAAAATCGACCACTCAAGCTAAAACTGTGTAAAGCAATCTAAAAAATCTATGGGAACAATCAAATTTTGTCAAAGCATTAATGCTTTCAGCTAGAAACATGAAAAAACAAATAATGAAAATAGTATTTATGTATTATAGTTTGAAACATTGTAAATTAAAGTGTTTTCTTTGTAAATAACTTGAGAATAATCTTTCTAGCACTTGCCTTCTCATTGAATAACTCATACTATGAAGTGAACATCTCTTCTAATGCCTTAACAGAGTTTGTCACATTCCTACATTTCCATCTGGGTTGAATATTTTTTCTCTTGTGTTTTCAGTGTTGTGATATATTTCCATAATGCTTTAATATAGAGTTTTTTGCCAGCCTGTCACTTCCTTCAGACATCTTTTTCCTATTCGTCACAACTTTTTTCTCATTTATGTCAATACATGCCTCTCCCAAGTTCCTCTGACAAGTCTAGGGTTTCTGGATGGCAGAAGTTTTAGCAATCCCCTGGTCCACTTGTCTTCTGTCACTGCACGGAAGACACCTAGAACATTTACATTTTGATTCTGATTTTACGTTTCATTTCTTTGCTACACCTCATGTTTATTGATCAGTTCCATCTTTTAATTATCCAGTTTTGTAAAATGTCACACGGCAGTACAACTACATCTTTCACTGTCTGAGCTGAGTAACACTTGCACAGTGACGAGTCACGTTCAGATTTTGAAGAAGTGAACTGATTAGTGACTCTTCTTGATGGGCCTGTCTGTTACTTACATAGTGGTCTGTGTGCTGAGAAGCTAGCAGTGAAGTTGTATCTTTATACAGCTATTTCAATATAATGTGATAACTGAAATTTGAGTCATATTTGTAAGTAACTGGTATTACTTAACTTTGGTAACTAAAATTGGTGCACATCAGAACCATTTGCAGCAAACACATCAATACTGACAACTTGCAGGCCAGATCACGGAAACTGGTCCAGATCCAAAAGTTGCCTTCTCTTTATTTAATTAGCTGTTACCTTCAGAAAGAAAGAAAGGAAACTTATAAAATCAACACATGGGAAACAGGTGGGCTCCCTTATCTAGTTGTCTCTCCTGTTCCTTAAGGAGAGTTTCTAAAGTTTCATGGTTTCAGCAAACCGCTGAATTTACTGTGTGTATGTCCCTATTTTCATGGTGCTGTTGAAAACAGAGGACAAATTCGATCACTCATGCCACAACCAGTTCATGGTCATATAGAACTAGAGGTTAGTTCTTTGATACTTGGTTCTGGCATTTTTTTCTTTTACCACATTTGCTTTCTTCTGACCCCCTTCAGACCAGTCCTTTTCCTCTTCTCTGATGAGCTATATGAACATGGGGACCATTTCGTTGTCAGGGAAGCCATTCTTTAGTTGTGACTCCTCCAGCTCAAGCAGTCAGTCTTTCTCTTCTAGTAGGACATGAAACATTGTACTCTCCCTAGGTAGCTGTTTCAACAAAGGGAGCCCTCACCCTGAATGTATACATCAGTTAACACTGTAAATGGAAAAATCCCTTCAGTTCTCCTAGATTCTATCAGAGTATACTTCTGATTTCAGTTGCAGCTCCCAAACTGCTCTACAGTGTTTTTTTTCTGGCTTAATGAAGCCTTTGGCCATCACTGCTACTTTGAAAATCAAAGCCTTTTGGTCTCTAATGGAATGTTTATAAAAATACTCCATTTTGAAATTTGCTCGGGAAAAGGAAGTATGGTAAATGATATTAGAAATCCCTCCGGCTTGCCTTGGCATTGGTTCATTTAATATTATGTACTCTGGAAATATCTGGAATTTGTGAAATAGCTAGAATAAGAAAGTATAAAAACCCAAAGATAAATAAACTCATCCTCTTTGTCTTCTCCCATGGATATATAACATCAGATATGCATCCCTAGTCATTATTTCTGTATGATCAAGTTAACTGCCCTTTGCCAAATTTTACATGGGTATTTGTGGTAAGCTGAAAATCCCCACTCTACATGTCAAAAGTCTAATCTATTTATGTTCTTTTACTAAGGTTAAAAAAAATGGGAGGTTTTTTAGATGGAGCAATGAAGAATAGAAAACTGTTTTATATCATTCTCTGTTGCTGTTCTTGGTGTCAGTGGAAAAAGAATAGTAGTCATATGTATGAAACATTTAGTTTAGCAACATGGTGGCTCTTAATACTTGCATGTAAGAAAGATCCAGAAATGTTTAGCTTATCTTGTGGTGTTAGCCTATCCGAACAGTGTCTACTCAAGTAATATTGAAGGTCTGTACTAGACTTGGAATTGGATTAGGAAGCTAGCTGCACTCCCTACTTCCTTGGAGCATGTACTCTACTGGGGGAGAGCGAGAAGATAAATAAATTAAATGGATTGACTCATTAATTGATCAGTTCCAGTGCTTTTACCATACATTTTTGTTAATTTGCCCACCAGCATAGGTCTCTCATTAGCCTGGTAAAAGGATCTGATCATTCAAAGTATTATAGACTTGCAAATTATTGAAATTGAACTTTGGGGACATGAGAGCAGTGATCTTTTCAAAAATAGCCAACATCAGTGACTTCTACTTGCTCCTCTGCCCATGTATACCCTGCTGCCAGCCATTACTGTTTATTTCTCATGGCTTTGTCTCTGAAGTAATGTAAAAACATGGTTAGGACTGTCATTTTGACTATATATAGAGCCATTTGATAGTCTTTCTTTTAAAGACAGAATTTTTAAAAGCATAGAGGCAGATATGACATCATTTCAAAGGTGACATTATCTTTGTTATTCCAGACTAAGACCTAGAATAAGAAGCTGTATATAAATGGGATAACATTCCTGATGTGTCCCCAGTCTTTTTTATGTAAGCTCTGAGTTCCCATTGATATCTTTTAGTAACAGTGACTTACTGCCTAGTAACATTTGATCTTAAATTGTTTGTCTTTTTTCACCTGAGGATACCTTTACTATAGTAATTGTATTTAAAGACTTGTTTTATCTTGGTAAGCTGATTAGACTGTCATTTTACTGTTTGCATTCAGTAAACATGCTGCACAATTTTGCCATTTAAAAATATGTGGACTCTTTGATTATGCTAGTATAATTATAATCAAGAACTCACAAACATTAACAAAGAAAGAAAACCTTGCAGAATTCATTCAACTGCATACTCATGGTAGTAACTTTATTTATTTATTTATTTTGAGACTGGGTCTCGCTATTTTTGCCCATGCAACCACAGGCTCACATTGCCCCGGGTACCACCGACTCAAATAGTCCACATCCTCAGCTTCCCAGGTAGCTGGGATTACAGGCATGTGACACCATGTCTAGCTATTTTGGGGGGGGGGGACTAGGTCTCCCTATGTTGCCCCAAGTGGAACTCAAACCGTGACCCCTAGCCCCAACTGCTTCATAGGCTGAAGCTTACAGGCACGTGCCACCATGCCTTCATGGTAGTAACTTTAACACAGGAAGGTTTCTATTATAGTTCTTTTTGTTTCTGTTTACCTGCTTCATTTTTTCAGAGGTTGAAGGGAGTGTACTCTTTCTGATAGTTAATTGCAGTGAGTAGATCAATATTTGGCAATATGTCTGTTTAGACCCTCGCTAACTCTGATATTTTGTAAATCTGTATTTACCTTTGCCCCTGCTTTCTTAACAAGAGCAGGGATTATGCTGGGGCTGAGCTGCAGAATAAATTGGGCTACAGTTTAGGAGGAGGTGATGGACATTAAGTAGCGTTCATATACTATATATAATAGTTGACTGTAAGGTGTAATTTTATTGGCTTTACTTTATCGTATTTTGATACTTAGTATTATTTTAATTATAATTATTTAGTGTATTTTCTTAATTGTAATAATTATTTCTATATTATAATTATTTGGGGGAGGTTAGAGAAATAAAAAAGATAAACCCACAGATAAAAGCAATTTTTGAGGTTATTTTCTAAAGATTCTTCCTCCAGACAGTCCCTGAATTCTTCAAGATGGATCAATAATTATCATCCAAAAAGTGCTTAAGAAAAGACTTTAAAAGAACTTTGGAGAGAAGTTTGTTTTTATGGGGTTAGAATGTAGGACTTTACATTTATAACTCATAATAAGCAGTTTCTTAAAGATGGAATTTTCCTTGGTGTCTAATAGAATTTAAGATAGACATTTTATGTCCCTTGGAGCTGGGACAGTCCTATTGATCTTTGTATCCCCAGCTCCAAATATACTGCCAGCCACATTGTTCCCTGAGCTGAACCCAGTACCCATCCTTAATTGAATGATTAAAAACAAGACAATCCTGAGTCAAAGGGGTGAACTTGGGATGTATTCTTTTTCTTTTTTCTTTTTACTCTACAAAATATTCCTTTTCAGAACACGTGGAAAATGGTTTTTTTGTGTAATATATTGGAACTACAAAGCACTGACTTTGTATTTCAAAGTTGGAAGAAATGAGATTGATGTCCACACAGTTGTAAAATGCCAAAAATAAGGAGAGCGGAAATGAATTAAAGCACATTGTTCAAAGGGCTAAGTAAAAGCTTCAAATGGAGGGTGGCTATAATTGAAAGAATCCAAATAAGTATTTAAAACCACCCCTGCTGGGATGGCTAAGATTTCTGAATTTCAAATTGGCATTTAATGTTTGACAAGGTGACATTGTATAAGAAATGTATTGTAAAACACTGCTGTACGATAGAAGAATGATTGAATGTAAATATTTCAAGATGTAGACCACTGTTCAAATGTTATCATAAATCTTTGCCATTGTTTTAGGAGATAACTCTTCACGCATATATGAGCTGAATTGATAGAAATAGCTCTTGTAAGGGAAATCATCAGATTTGTGCCTCTACTACTACACTTGTCTGATTTGACCACAAAGTGTCTTATTAGATCTTTGTTGTTATTTTCTTCTGTGCATTACTAGTTAAATAGGGAGCCCTTATACCTGGCATTGCTATTGTCCTGTTTGAGTGATCTGAAATGTCACTGTTATGTGTGTGATTTGAGATTGAACTGAGACAATTTGCAGTCTTAAACTTTGGAAGGGAAGGGAATAAAACCAACTTAAATTATGACTAACTATTTTTTTGTTCCTCACAGACTTGGAAGGTTTACCATAGCTGCTCTTCAATCCAAAGTCGAACAGTATGAACGTGAAACTAGTCGCCTCAAGAAAGCCCTGGAACGAAGTGATAAGTATATAGAAGAGCTAGAATCTCAAATTGCACAGCTAAAAAATTCAAGTGAAGAGAAGGAATCTCTGAATTCCATTTGTCAGAGAGCACTTTCTACTGATGGCAAGGGGAGCAAAGGCAGCGAGGAGGATATGACATCAAAGAATCAAGGTGACAGTGCCAGAAAGCAGCTTGGCACATCTACCTCGAGTTCTCACCTGGCAAAGCCTTCTAGCAGTTCCGCCAGGCAGGAAAGCACCAGCAAGACAGAACCAAGTTGTTCTAAAAACAAAGACCTATATCAAAAGCAGGTGGAAATAATGTTAGATGTGACAGATACGAGTATGGATACTTATTTGGAAAGAGAATGGAGTAGTAAGCCTAGTGACTGTGTACTCTACAAAGATGAAGAACTTTATGATCTTCCAGCTCCTTGCACCCCTTTGTCCCTTAGTTGCCTTCAGCTCAATACTCCAGAAAATAGAGAGAGCTCTGTAGTACAAACAGGAGGTTCCAAAAAGCATTCAAACCACCTCAGAAAATTGGTGTTTGATGATCTTTGTGATTCTGCAAATGTTGGTAATAAAGATTCCTCAGAAGATGATAGAAGTGAAAATGAAAAAAAGTCAGAATGTTTTACTTCCCCAAAGACAGGATTTTGGGATTGTTGTACCACAAGCTATACCCAAAGCTTGGATTTTGAAAGTCCAGAGGGGAACACGATAGCAAATTCTGTTGGAGAAATCACTTCTAAATTGAGTGAGAAGTCAGGCTCCTGTTCATCTAAGAGGTTGAATTCTATTCGCTCTTTCGAAATGAACCGGACCAGGACGTCCAGCGAAGCATCAATGGACGCAGCTTACCTTGACAAGATTTCTGAGCTGGACTCCATGATGTCAGAGTCAGACAACAGCAAGAGTCCTTGTAATAATGGTTTTAAAGCCACGGATCTGGATGGGTTGTCAAAGTCATCTCAAGGCAGTGAATTTCTTGAGGAGCCTGATAAGTTGGAAGAAAGAACTAAGCCAAACCTTCCCAAAGGTTCTCTAACTACTGATCAGTTAGAAAATGGAAATGAGTGGAAACCCAGTTCTTTTTTCCTCCTCTCCCCGTCTGACCAAGAGATGAATGAAGACTTTTCACTTCATTCCAGTTCTAACCCAGGAAGTAATGAAATCAAACCTCCAAGCTGTTTGTTTCAGACTGAGTTTTCTCAGGGTGTTTTGTTAAGCAGTTCACACCGGTTATTTGAAGATCAGAGGTTTGGGTCATCTTTATTTAAGATGTCTTCAGAGATGCACAGTATTTACAACCACATTCAGTCTCCTTGGTCTGCTACCTTTGTGCCTGAAAAGAGGAATAAAAATGTGAATCAATCAGCAAAAAGAAAAATCCAGAGCAGTCTTTCCAATGCCAGCCCATCAAAAGCAACTAAAAGTTGACTCATTTTTGAACATGTCATTTATGTTTCTGTCCTGAGGGGAATTTAAGTTTCTGAAGTTACTTTTTTCACCCTCATAAAAGTTCTATACAATTTTGAATTGATAATCTTTATTCAAGTGTCAAGTCACAGTGTGAATTAGCCTAAAGACTTGGCATACTTTTGTTCATTTTCATTAGGGATCTTTTTTGACCAGAAAAAGTAGGGAAAAGGGTTTCTTTTTAATGAATATTCTATGTCTCGGTTTTGGGTATATTTTGTTCTTTTGAATTTTGATTCAACTGTTCAATACAGTGACATTTTCATGAGCCTCAGTTGTGTTGAGAACTCAGTTTTCTTAAACCTTTAGTGTTTATACACTGTTCATAAGACATTTGAGTTTTTCCATCTTTTCCAAGGGTGGAAATTACTTTTGCCTGCCCCTTTTTTATTTATGTTTAGTTATGGCCTAACTTTTATGTAAAGCCATGATGGAGAAATAGCACTCTAATCTTAGCCCGATGTTGTTCTGCTTATTCTAGGTTTTATATGTTTGCATTTTAACATTGTGTGTTGGACAGTGTTTGTGAAAATGTTTTGTTAGTGTGAAAGAGTATATTTCCTACATGAAAATATTTGTTTTATGTCCAGTAACTTTCATTTGCTTTTTCATGTATGTTCTAAATGAGAGATTGAGCCTACTTGGAAAAGAAGGTATGGAACTGATGGGTTTGAAAGAACCCAAACATAGTGGATTCATTCCATATATACAGATGCAAAAGCAACCCATTGCTAAGTTCTTGATCCACTTACATCCCAGAGAAGCTTTTATGGAGTGGTAAAAGTTCTTCTTTGCATGTTAATGTCTTTGTGGAAACTCTGCATGGTAGCATTCTTGCTTGGACTGTTTTCCTTACTTATGAAAAAGAAGTTTCAGTTGGCTTAATAGAAAAGTCTTTGATGTAGGTCAACATTTTTTTTTTTTTCATGAAGAGTGTGAAGAGGGGTTTGAGAGTAGGAGAAATAAGCACAATTTTTAATTTACACTCTAAAAAGGTATATTCTAAACATGTCTGATAAGCCTATATAGGCCTATAAAAACGGTTTGTATGCTAATGACTTGTTTATCTAATGTGCACTGAACATTTTACATTAATACTGTACTGTTTTACATTAATACTGCATGCTTTTCTATGTGATTGAATAAAGGCAGTCATAAGCACTGTAGTCACTGATGTTGTCTCAGAAACTGAGTGTATAAGCCACTAATGTGTCATTTTCCATAGTCTCATCAATCGGGTTGATGACCTAGGGCCCTTGGACCAACTCTGGTGTGCGCCTGTTTTTGTGAAAGGCCTAGAACCTAAAAGTTTTGCAAAGCTAAGGCTTTTACATATTTAAGTTTTTTTTTAATCAACATATTTCACAACAAAGGAAAATGACCTGAAATTCAAATTTGCTGTTTTTAAATAATTAGAGCACAACTGCACTCATTTGCTTGTGTGTTATCTATGACTACTTTGCAGTGCAACAGCAGACTTGAATAGTTGTGACAGAGATCATAGGTCCTATACGCCTAAAGTATTTACTATAACAAACTATTACAGGAAAACTGCTTGTAATAATAGGGTAAGAATTCAATAAAAGTATAACAAATCACTTTTATGATTTGTAGACTCATGCCTTCCACTTTTAGAAGTCATATGAACGGCTGGGTGTGGTGGTGCACGCCTGTAATCCCAGCTACCTGGGAAGCTGAGGCTGGGATTGCTAGAGTCCGTGGTATCCCAGGCAACGTGAGCCTGTGGTTGCATGGGAAAAATAGCGAGACCTAGTCTCAAAAAAAAAAAGTCATGTGAGCCTTCTACCACCCCAGCCCACTTTAATATAATGCATAATTTTTATCTTCTGTGTCTTCCAGTACCTGTGCATTATCTTGCCTTTCTGAAATGTTAAAACTAGTGAATACTTTGAGAGATGTTAGCAGTATGTAAATATCTCTTGACAATGTAGGTATACATTAGAAGTGCTATTTGATTGTAGAAATCTAAACTTTTTTGGAACTAATGGTCAAAGTAAATTTGAGTAAATAAAGTCCCGCTGTAATTCTGTCTGAAACTCTTCTTTACCAAGAATGTGTGCTTTTACCCCAAATACATACTGATCCTGTTCCATGGAATCTGGAGTCTTTAACTTGATTTAGTAATGCCTAATCCAAGCTTCAGCAATACTTCCATCCTCCCCAAAACAGTATTTCACATATTCAATCAGATCGGTGATATTCTGCTGAGGGGAATCTGCAGGGTTTAATTTTAATGCTAGCTCTCCATCTCACAGATTTCAAAATATACCTATTGATAACACTTTAAAGCAACAAAAACTACTTTTTAGTGATACTAAATACTTTTCCAACCTCAAGCTCATTATTATTTTTCAAATCCTGAAAGCCAAGAACTATTAACCCTACTTTACCAAGAAGTGGAGATTACAGAGACCATGTAGCTGGACTGGGAGGCAATCATGTACAGGAGCTGGGTTTTAAAGCCAGGGGCAGCCTCTTTCCTATCCCCCAGGCATGAAACTTTCTGTTTCAAGGCCAAAGGACAACAGATTTGAAATTTCCAAGGACTCTTTCAAAAGTATTTTGGAAGCATTAGCATGTTTCTTAAGTAGCTTTCAGTTCCTGCATGTGTTTCTGGATCAAAAAAAAATTTTTTTTTGGAGACTCTGTTTTTACTGGTGGGACCACAGGCTCACGTTGCCCGGGGTACCACAGACTCAACTTCCCAGGTGGCTAGGATTACAGGTGTGCGCCACCACACACAACTATTTTTTGGGACTAGGTCTTGCTGTGTTGCCCCGGGCAGGACTCGAACTGTGATCTTCAGACCTGGCCGCGACTCCATAAGCTGTCCCTTACAGGCACGCGCCACCCTGCCCAGCCCTGGGTCTAATTCTGCCAGGAAATAGAAGCTCAATTATGGGGGGGTAGGTGTGCCACTCTTCAGTATGAAGATTCCCATTCTGACATTTACATGAGTTTAACCTGCAGGGTTAAATAGCAGTAAAAATAGAAGAAAGTGCATTAGTGATGAAGGAAGTAGACACATCAGTTTATAAAAGACTCTTTGGACTTCATTCTTAAATGCTATGGTTAAGTGACTGACATGATAGATTTTTTTTTTTTTTTTTTTGGTCTTGACCTTTAGTGTTCACGTTTTAATTTTGAAAATTTTCATCCCATACAAACAGGGCAAACATTTCCCCTGTTTTAATCAGAGACTGGTTGTTAATTAAAAATAGACAATTTTTTAGCAGCTTTGCTTTCCTATCATCTCTTTGATGTCTACAACTTGAAGCAAAGGCACCACTGAACAAAGGGAGAATTTTGTTTTTTTTTTCTTTTTTTTTATTTATTTATTTATTTTTTTAATTTATTTATCTATATTTCACATCATTTCAATCCCTGCAAAGGGAGAATTTTGGCCTTGAACTGTTTGAGAAACTTGTTTCTTGAGTGACATTCAGTTCTTCAGAATGGAATACATGCACTGGATTCCCTCACCCCTCCCTTTCGTGTCTGAGATGATATTTGCAGAGAACATCAAACAGATTAACAGCTTAACTTTATGGAGTGTGGCCTATTAGGTTTTCCCCAAGTCTCCGAAGAAGGTCTTTCATTCCTATTTGTGGGAGTCCTACAAGAGAGTCTTTGCCTATCACGATGTAATCCGATCCTTTAATAAAACTTGGCAGAGAGAAAACCTTTTAAGCAATGATCTCAGAGTGCGTAGTGAACATTTATTGCCTAATTCTCGGAACCCCACTCTGAGCGAGGAAGCATCTATTAAGATGCGGACTCCTTTTAAGATCCCATCTGGAGCTTAGGCTAAGGGGATCTTCAGTTCTGTCTGATAGGGGCACCATGGAATACCTTGAAATGAAGCTCGGCTTCTAGATCCCGGGAGCAGATTCCCTCTGGCAAATGTTACACAGCTTAAGCAAATATATCGAAGTGTGCGGCTCGTGTGTCATAATCGGGAGAGTAAAGAGCCAGTCCTCAGGGGCAAAGATTTGACTTGGCCCTTTGCCGAGCCTTACCGCGAGGAGGGAAAGGCTTAGTTCTGGTCTATTTTGATTCTGACACCATTGACGAATAGAAAAAATGTCCATGTTGGGAATAACGCTGGCGCACAGAAACCAGGCGCCGTCACGGGGCTGCTTTTGTACTGGGTCTTTAAGGATGAATAAGAGTTCGGTGCGGAAATAGACGCGTTAGCTTGTCCTCTTCAGCCCTGGCGCCACTTCAGTGGATGTCTCCCGAGAGGTTCCGAAGGAACGATTCCCCAACCTCAGAGCTCCTTTTTGCAAAATGTTTCCTGATTGCTCCAGTCTGAGCTTGCAAGTTTGGCTTTGCTCCGCCTTCTCTCTCTGAGCCTCCCCCGGGGCTCCAGGCTCGCCCTCGCCGCCTGCACCGGCGGCCTGATGGCGAGACAGTGGCTCCCTGCACGTTGGAAGGCTCGGAAGGTGGCAGGACTGGCTCGCCTTGGGTCCATTAAGCCGAAGCCTGGCGCTCCGAGGGCCGGCGGGGGCGACCTCGCCTCACTCACCCGGTCCTCTGTGTGCCGGGGCTGGGGAGTGTGGTGTGGTCTGGCCCGCCCGGAGGGCCGCTGAGCTCACTCCCGCCCCTGTTTCCAGCGCGCGCGACCTTCCGGGACTCCCGCAGCCTCGCCGCGCCCCACCGACTGCCCCGCCCGCCCACCAGCCCGCCCCGCGCCCCGGGAGTCGGTGTTTCCCCGCGTTCTTCGGGGCGCACTGCGCAAGTCCCACGCAGGCACCGCGCGGAGAAACCCCGGGCTCCCCGGTTTCCGTCCCAGTCTCTCACTGCTCGCGAAACCTGGCGACTCTAAGACGCGAGACCAACAAAGAGTTTTCTTTCCACCTTAACCTTGCACACAATCCTTTAACAAATTAATTAATCCTAATGAATTAACACTTCATTTATTTAAACGCGCTACAGTCCATGAATTAAATTTTCATGCAGTGATTAAAGGCTGTTAAAATATGCATGATTTCGTTAAAATTTTATAATAAATCAGGGCAATGTGTTACATGACAAGGCAACTATTTCCCAGTCCGTCGCAAGGGGCTTTGATTTGTGCGGGCGGCGCGGAGGAGGGGCGGCGGGCGGCGGCGCCGGCGAGCTGGGGCGCCGGGCGACGGAACCCAGCTCAGCACTCGGGCGCTGGGACTCGCGGCTTCGCGCGCTGCTCCGCGGCTTGCGGACCCTCTTGGGGATCCTACTCCTGCACTCAGCTGGGCCGCGGGAGGCGGCCGGCGCGCGCCTCGGGGCCTCGGAACCGCGCTCCCTGGGGCCCGGAGTCCCCCGCGGTCCGCGCGCGGGGAGCTCCCTCCAACCCGTGCCGGCCTGCGCTCGGCTCCGCGCGGCTGGCAGGCGGCTTCCCCGGGAAACCGGAGGCAGCAGAGCTTCCACCTCATCGAGGGAGGTCGCGGGCGGGTGTGTCTGTTGCACAGTTTGGTTTCGTCCTGGTTGCTTTAGACCAGGGATCCTGGAGGCGACCCCCCCACCCCCGCTCGGATCAGCGCATTCTCCAGCTGCGAGGGGCAGGGGCGGGGCGCGGGCCTCGCGGCTCCTCTGGGGACCTAAGCACACGTGGTCAGGCTGAGAGGTCCGGCGCTGCCCACTTGGACGGGGAAACTGGTTCTGGCCACCAGCGGGCGGGGGAGGCCGCCCCCCTTTTAAGGAGGGGGTGCCGTGCAACACCCGTAGGGTTTTCACAAGGTAGGTGGGTGTGAGCTCCACGGAGAGAGCAGGGCGGAGAGACACACAGGCTGCAAGACCACACGTGATAATGACCGAAGTGAACTTGACTGAGACGCCTCACATCGGTCGCGTGGGCCTCAGCGACACTTCGGGGTGGGGGGGGGGGTCGACATCCCAAAGTTGCGTTCAAAGTAAACGACCGGATTGAAAACGGGGTCTTCCACCGGTTTATTCCAGAAAAATCCTTTCTCCTCGGGTCCCAGCTGGAACCCAGGGTCAACACCCGGCCTGGGCTCGCCTTCCAGCGGGAGAAGCCGCGGGCCTCCGGGACTCGCACACCCCTGGCCTCGGCTCTGAGAAGCGAGCAACCACCGGACGGTGCCTCCGGGGAACTTCCCAGCTCCAGCTAGCGAGAGCCGGCTCAGGACTCGCACCTCGGGTCCAGGCGGGACCCTGAGGGCGGCGGAGGGCAAGGCCGTCGCCCAAGACCGGGCGGGGTGGGGCGCCGCAGCCTAGGGGACCACGAGGGAATGCCCGAGGACCCCTGGCAGGGACAGCAAGAATCCCACTCCCCCCACTGCTGGAGGGTCTGGGGAGGGGTGTGCAAGGGGTAGCGCTGAGGGAAGCTGAGAATCTAAGTCGCGGCCAGTGGCGGCCTTCAAACGGCAACCCGAGGGTTGGCTAGCGAAGCCTGGCCCCGCTGCCCCCTCGCTTGGTTCTACCCTTCCGACCAGGAGTTGTCCGAGCAGGCGGGCGCCGAGACCGCCCAGGTGCACTCCTTTCCCGAGAACCTAAAACCCCTTGGTCCTCGCAGCTCCAGCTCTAAGCCTGCACCTCCCCCACCTGCCTCTTCACACCGTTTACCCAGGCAGCTTTTAAAGGCCAGAGGCCCCGGGGCTCTGGGTTTCCCTGCACTCGGGGCGCTGTCTGCGCTCTGGAAAGTGTCCGGCTTCGAACTGAGCAACCGCCTGGGATCTGGCGGTCCCAGGGTTTCGGCTTGGACCGCCAGACCCCGAGTGTGCAGGGTCTGGCGAGGAGAGCCGTCCCCGAGTTCTAGCAAGGGCCGGGGACCCAGTCCCTTTCCCCGGTACACAGAGAAACTGCAGTCACTTAAACGGACACTCCCAGGGCCAAGCCTTGTCTCGAAGCGCGGAGAGAGAAGCCGGGTTCGGAGCCGCAGGTGTGTGTGGGAAGGTGGGCGTGGCCCGCAGGTCCTGGCTGCCGAGCCCAGAGCGAACTTCTCCGCGCGTCTTTCGACTGGGGAAGGCTGCGCCAGGGCGGGCAGCAGCTGTCTGGAGCTCTCCGGAGCTGCTTCGTGTGCGTGTGTGTGTGTGTGCGTGTGTGTGTGTGTGTGTGTGTGTGTGTTGGGGGAGCAGTCAAAGGCGAGCAGAGTTCTCCTACAACAGTGAGGGCTCTTTGCACAGCGCCTTTTCCCGGCTCCTCACTCCAACCAACGAATGTCTACTCCCTGAGCTCAGGAAATGTGAAAGGGGACCTGCCAAAGGAGGAGAAAATTAATTAATGAGCGAAAGAAATGTGTCTCTGATCCAGATGATAGACTCCCTGTCCCTGGGGGCAGAAATTCCTTGGAAATCAATAGCTGTGCATTCATTATACCCCTCTTGATAAAATGCAGAGCTATAAGGTGAGGGGGGTGGGATGGGGGAGGAAATCTATGTTGGTCCTTAAACAAGAAGGAGGCGGGAAACCTGCCCAGGAATCTATGCCAAGTCTCAGGCCCCATGTGAGCATCATTATCACAGGCAGGGGCCAACTAGTTACTGCGCTTGCCAGAGGGGGCAACAACGCGGTGACGTACTGGTGGCTGAGCCTCGTCCACCACCCCCATTTCTTTCCCTAGAGGTTTGATAAATTCCTGGGGCCACCAGTGTGCTCCACCCTTTTGGCCTCAGGCTGAGACTCAGCAGAAATGTGTCTGCATTAACTCTCTACTTGTTGCCCGGAGCATCCCAGCCAATCCTTCCTCTAATCCACCTGTCATTCCTGCGCCATAAACCTCTTTATGTGTAGCTGCCTCAGTCTCATAGACTGCCACCTCCTGGAGGGGAGGTACCCTTATTCTGAACCTCCTTTTCTCTCCAGTGGCTTGCTTGGCCCAGACTGGTGCTCAGCAGCATTTGAGGAAGGAAGGAACGATAGAAAGTGAGTGAGCAATAAAATAACTGGCCTCTGAAAAAGAACAGGTTAAATTAAGTCTCATAGTTCTGCACCGGGACAGCACGCCTCTCCATCCCATCTTACACAGAACAAGAGGACATCCCCTTTGCAACCATCCTGCTCGGCACCCTTTAACACTGGCTTGTTGAACCCTCTCTGGCTTTTCCTGCCGTCCCCTTTCCTACAAGGAGCAATTTTATTCGGTGGCAAGTATGATGCTAGGCACCATCATGGACTCAGATGTGCCCTAAATGGGCTCCTAGCCTACCGAGTGGGCTGGGAATTGCTATCATCTTTCTAATCCCAGCAAAATCTAGATATCCTGGGCAAAGATCTGACCAGACCCCAAGGTGGGCAGGAATTCCAGTTGACCAAAGAGAGGTGAGCTAGAAGGGGGTTCTCAGCAGGTCAGTGAATTCCTGAACTCAGACTAGTGGGATACCTCCCCCATGGGCTAACAGGTGCCCTCACAGCTGGAGAGGGTAAACTGGGTGAGTTTTGAGGTACCCAAGGACTTGCTTTGATCTCTGGGGTCTACCCAGCCCCACACCTGTGTTAGTTTGCATATCTGTCTCATAGTCCCTAATGGCCAGAGTTTCCCAGAGGAGCACAGATCAGGCAGGAGTTCCTCTGCGGGGTACTTCCTTCCCACGTGGGAGAATGCAGGGAACCACCTCCGCCGGTGCCAGGAAGGATTAGGTTAAGCCTGGACACCTGGTGCCATGACTACCAGAGGACTCACTCCCCCCCCCCCCCCCCCGCCGCCCCCCCCCCCCCCCCCCCGCAGCAATGTCCAGTTCCACATCCATTCCCCATAGAGATTAAGTTGCTTTTAGCACTCCCGGGGGACCACATAATGGATGGAATCGCTGCTCCTTCTTGCAACAGCAAGTGAATATCCTTCTTACTCCCCGCTCAGGCTGCAAGGGGTGGGGGCAGTAGTGAGAAAAGAAAAAGGAAAAGAAAAAGCCTTGGTGACGCCTGTGGTCTCTTCTTGGAATGTGAGTGGAAAGTGGATAGCTATATAGACATTTACTATACAGACGTTTCTCCAAAGAAAAGATAAAATCCATGCAAATGCAAATTTAGGTTTATTAAAATGAGATCTGCTCTTTGGGAAAAACAGAGCTTCTTGGCTTGGAAGACATCAGAAAGATTATTTATCTGATCTCTGTTTCCCAAAAGCAGCCCGTTGCTGTTCTCCAGCTCTCTCTCTCTCTTTGCAGATGTGATAGCATCTGGGCTGTTATTATCACCCCTGGCAAGCGCACTGTGTCCCTGGAGACTCCAGCACCTGAACTGTGGTTCTCCCCAGAGGCTCTTGATCCGCCTGCCACATAAGAGCCACCTAACAGGTCAGCAAATTGATTTATTTTTCCGCTTAGGTTTTGGTTTCACAAAACCAAAATAAATATATAAATAAAGGCTAGACCAGAGCTTAGGGCCCGTTCATTCAAGTCGGTTGAATGAATATTTTAATAATGTTTAGTAAATTGGCTTGGTCCTGTCTCCTATCAAAGATTCATCCATCCATCCATCCATCCATCCATCCATCCATCCATCCATCCATCCATCCATCCATCCAGAGATAAGAGGCAAAGCAGTGAAAAGGATGGCAGAGAAAACAAAGTCCTCTTTTAAATATCTAATTCCCTTTTCTCTGAACCGAGTTCCTTTTGCTGGAGTTCCCGAGAGAGAGAGAGAGAGAGAGAGAGAGAGAGAGAGAGAGAGAGGGAGAGAGAGAATCCTAAGTACACCCTGTTGACTCTTTTTCCTTTTGATTACTAGAAGTCTCAGATCACCCGGAGCTCGTTTGAAATGAGGGTTTGTACACGGTTAAAGGAGACATACAATAAGAGAAATGCACAATTTCATTTCAACAGCAGTTCTCGAGTAGAAAGCACCCGCTCCTTGTGGCTCCTAAGTGGCTGTCACTGTCGGTGCCTGACACAGTTATATTCACAACAACAACAACAACAAAGTATGTGCAGGACATTAAATTATATGGAAATCAATAGCGTCTGACTGCTTCAAACAAACGTCTGTCACCGCGATTATTTTCCAGGAAGCTATTTATACATCTTGAAAGGGACAGGTTCTTGCAGCAAAAGACAGCATCTTCTGCATCGCTGTGTTGTTATTTATACTGTATACAGAGCAATGCGCGGGCATAATTTAACATACAAATGCCCAGCTGTATACGTTATATAACAGCTTGTTAGACATCCCGGAGAGGAGGTGTGCCTAAGGAAAGTGCGTACGTTCAAGGATTGCTGGAGCGGGTGGTGGGGGCGAGGGCGAGGGGGTCGGGTGGAAACCCCAGAGGGACTTGCATCTTGTATTCCCCCCTCCCCCAAAAGGTGGCCGCCCTCAGACAATAGCGGGCACTTTTGATCTTTCCAGACCCGCGGTGGAAAAGGTGAGGTGTGCAGTGCGCATGTCCGGGCAGCTACAGGTGCCTCACCTGCGCTGTCCTTGCTGGTGGTCACTACAAGAGCGACCGCCACGCGCTGGTGACAGCCAGCGAGCGCGCGCGCGCGCGCAGACGCACGGCGCCGCGTAGAAAGAGCGCGCTTGAGACCGACGGAGACAGCTGATGCCTGTCAGCGCCGCGGGGCCGCGAGCTCTCGCGAGAGCTCCCCGGACCGGCCGCGAGAAGTGGGGCTCAGGTGTAAGAGGAGTGCATCCCGTCGGCGCGCGGGTCTAGAGCTCGCGGAGAAGTGGGATCGCGAGGCCGGTGCGCGGCGCTCAGAGCGGTCCAAGGGAGCGCCTGGCGGCAGCAGGAGCAGCATCAGCCCCCGGCGCGGCCGCCGCTTGCGCGCCGCCAGCAGCCGCGGCAGCCACCTCCGAAGAGAGGCCGGGGGGAGCCGGCGAGCGCACTTTTTCCCGCGGACTTTCCGAGTGTTTGTGGATTTACATGCCAAGCCTTCAAGATGATGTCCATGAACAGCAAGCAGCCTCACTTTGCCATGCATCCCACCCTCCCTGAGCACAAGTACCCGTCGCTGCACTCCAGCTCCGAGGCCATCCGGCGGGCCTGCCTGCCCACGCCGCCGGTAAGCGCCCCGCGCCCGCGGCCCCGGCCCGCGCGCCCGCCCCCTCCGTGTCTCCCGGGCGCTGCATGCGTGGAGCCGGTGTGTGCACGGGCCCCGGTGCGGGGATCTGGGGCCAGGGATTGGTAGAGGAACCCCGCGGCCAGGCACGTTTCGTACAGCGGCGCTTAATGTCGTGTTCCCTCGGCCCCTGCCTCGTCGCCGGGCGCCGCGATCCGGGCGGAGAGCGCCGCGGCCGTGACTCTCGACTTGCCTCCACTTTCTCTGTTAATTCCACGCCTCCGAAAGGGGGTCTCTGTAGGTGTGCGGGTGCGTGACGCGGGTCCCCGGCTGCGAGTGACATCTCCGTTTCTTCTCCCCCTCCCTTTTTCGTCTCTCACTCCCGTTCCCCCCCGGAATGTGTCCCCGTGTCCCCCTCTTCCTGCCGCTCCGGGCCCTTCTCGGCGACCCCCGTCTGGTCTCCGACGCTGCGTCCCCCATCCCGCCTCTCCCGGTCCCCACCGTCCCCACCCCCGCTGTTGTCATTTTGGTTGCTTTGTGTCCGCTCCGTGTGCCCTCCGGCCTGTGCGTGGTTTTGTTTCTCTGTGTCTGTCCGCGTGTGTTTTTGCCTTTTTTGGTTTTGTGGTTTTGTTTTTGTTTTTGTTTTTGGTTTGGTTTGTGTCGCCTGCAGCTGCAGAGCAACCTCTTCGCCAGCCTAGACGAAACGCTGCTGGCGCGGGCCGAGGCGCTGGCGGCCGTGGACATCGCCGTGTCCCAGGGCAAGAGCCACCCGTTCAAGCCGGACGCCACGTACCACACGATGAACAGCGTGCCCTGCACGTCCACGTCCACCGTGCCGCTGGCGCACCACCACCACCACCACCACCACCACCAGGCGCTCGAGCCCGGCGACCTGCTGGACCACATTTCGTCGCCTTCGCTCGCGCTCATGGCCGGCGCGGGCGGCGCGGGCGCTGCGGGCGGCGGCGCCCACGACGGCCCGGGGGGCGGCGGCGGCCCGGGGGGCGGCGGCGGCCCCGGCGGGGGCGGCCCCGGGGGCGGCGGGGGCGGCGGTGCCCCCGGGGGCGGCGGCGGCGGGCCGGGCGGCGGGCTGCTGGGCGGCTCGGCGCACCCGCACCCGCACATGCACGGCCTGGGCCACCTGTCGCACCCGGCGGCGGCGGCCGCCATGAACATGCCGTCGGGGCTGCCGCACCCCGGGCTGGTGGCGGCGGCGGCGCACCACGGCGCGGCGGCGGCGGCGGCGGCGGCGGCGGCCGGGCAGGTGGCGGCGGCGTCGGCGGCGGCGGCCGTGGTGGGCGCGGCGGGCCTGGCGTCCATCTGCGACTCGGACACGGACCCGCGCGAGCTCGAGGCGTTCGCCGAGCGCTTCAAGCAGCGGCGCATCAAGCTGGGCGTGACGCAGGCCGACGTGGGCTCGGCGCTGGCCAACCTCAAGATCCCGGGCGTGGGCTCGCTCAGCCAGAGCACCATCTGCAGGTTCGAGTC
The DNA here is from genome assembly GCA_004024945.1 of Uropsilus gracilis. Classification (NCBI taxonomy): domain Eukaryota; kingdom Metazoa; phylum Chordata; class Mammalia; order Eulipotyphla; family Talpidae; genus Uropsilus; species Uropsilus gracilis. The sequence continues at coordinate 16,894 of PVHY01008446.1, read as the reverse complement.
GCTCACGCTCTCGCACAACAACATGATCGCGCTCAAGCCCATACTGCAGGCGTGGCTGGAGGAGGCCGAGGGTGCGCAGCGCGAGAAAATGAACAAGCCCGAGCTCTTCAACGGCGGGGAGAAGAAGCGCAAGCGGACTTCCATCGCCGCGCCCGAGAAGCGCTCCCTCGAGGCCTACTTCGCCGTGCAGCCCCGGCCCTCCTCCGAGAAGATCGCCGCCATCGCCGAGAAACTGGACCTCAAAAAGAACGTGGTGCGGGTGTGGTTTTGCAACCAGAGACAGAAGCAGAAGCGGATGAAATTCTCTGCCACTTACTGAAGGGGGTGGGAGGAGGCGCCGCCGGGCGGGGCAGGTGGGGGAGCTGACCGGGCCTCGCGGGAGCTCTTCCCGCGCCCGCCCGCTTCCCCCCGGATTAGGAGCGTCCGTTTTCCTGCTTGCATTTAGGAAGTCCCTCCTCGCACGCTCTCCTGCGTCCCCTCTCGTCTTCCTGCCCTGACCCTCCCCCAGCCCTGCGGACCGGGGTGTTGGGTGTGGACACTGGAGAAGCTGGAGTAAGGGGTGGAGGCGTTTGGGTGAGCAGGGCAGCGGGGGGGAAAGGAAAGCAGAGACCGGAGCAGGGGGTTTGAGGAGCAGGACGGTCCTGGGGGTTAGGGAGGGGGGAGATTCGGGAAGGGTGTGGGAATGGACTGTTTCTGACCAGAGACACTAATCAAAATCTCCCGGGGACCAGGGAACTCTATATAAAAACAAACGTACCAACCACCACCACCATAAATAAATTAAAAAAAAAAAATTTAAAAAGGGGGGAGGAAAAGGCAGATAAAGACAAACAAAACAGAACAAAAACAAAGGGAAAAAAATGCTTTAGAAATTGAACTCCGGGGAGTCACGTTCTGCAGCTTCATTTCCCCCAAAGAGAAAAAGAGCACCACCCTTATCCCCCACCCCCAACCCTACGTAGCCGAGCTGAGTCAAAATATGAAAAACCAAACGACCCCGAAAGTGAAGTTCTGGGTAGGGAAGCCAGTTATTCTCTTTAATTTTCCCTCTAAGTCTCACCTCCCTCTCCACGTCCTCTTTAACTTCAATGAGACTGACAGCTGTTCCCCGTTGCCAGAAAGAGAGGGCACAGCTGGGGGAGGAGGCTGCTGGCTGCTGGCCTAGGTGGAATCCAGGTTTCCCTGTAACTCAGTCTTGGTGAGGTGGAAGTTTTCCGGAAGAGAGAGGCATAGTCTTCAAGGTGACTAAAAGGCAGAAACTAGGGGTTCTGAAATAAATATTTTATTATGGGAAAATAAAAAATTTTAACAAGGTTCCCCCCCTTACACGTTTTGCTCTTATATCACAGCTCTAGAAAACAGACTATTTCAAATAAGCTTTGTTCCCCCCTCATACAACTTGCTTGCCCTGTTCATTTGCTTTACTGAATTTGGTTTTAAAACACTGAATATATTTTTTTCCTATCGAATCAAATAGATGCATGGGGTGGAAGATGCTAGGAGAGAGACTCTCCTCTTTTCTCTGCAGACAAACCCATCTAGTTCTTCTAGGTCCCCTTTCCTTCTCTCTTGGAGAATAGGAAATAACTGAACTACTGAGAGATTTCTGCTTTCAACTGGAGCAGGACTTGGCTGTGAGAAAATCAACCAAAGTCCAGAGAAGAGGAAGACAGGTTTAAAACCCTCTGTTTCAAAAGCCTCTGCATGTTTGGGGGGAGGGAAGCAGGACAACCGTGTTTCATTATTATAATTATTATTATTCAAAACTACTTTATTGCTGGGGATAAATGTTGGGTAGCAAGAACTTTAATTTGCACTACCAGTCTCCCAAATAGAAAACCATGTATAGTATTTCATAGTAACTATCAAGGTACTTTATGAACTGCTGATGGAGAAATGAAAACAAGCAAGAGAGTTGAAGGTGGTTAGGTAAAATGCCTGCTTTGTGCACAAGATACTTTTGATCTCATGTGAAGATGGTTTATGACCACTCTTTAATCATAACAACAACAAATCTGAAAAGAGAACAAATGAGAAAAGAAAAACCCTGCTATTTTAACAAGACTGAAACAAACCATGTATGATCTGAAAGGTGCAGAAAGAAAACACAAGTAGGTCTCTCTGGTTAGACATTATTTATTTAATTATGTTGTATATCATTGTTTGCAGGGCAAACATTCTATGCATTTGAAACCGAGCACTAAACTGGGCTAGCTTTCTGATAGACCGTTTTGTGGATAGTGTGATTTCACAGTCTACTGCCTGTTTTCACCGAAAACACAACATTCTTGTCATATTCTTGTATTTAGAAGGGGGGAAAAAAGGAAGATTATTGTAAATATTTTCTTTAATGCACACACTCACATAGTGGTTACAAACTGCCAGTGTTAATCCTGAAATGTCCCACGGATTGATCTATCTGTCCATGTATGTCTGCTGAGCTTTCTCCTCGGTTATGTCTTTGCTCTATTACCTCCCCCCTCTCCCACTTCTCGCAGAACCATTTCTGTGCGCCAGAATACAACCGGGGGATGTGTCCCAGTACACTTACAAATAAAACATAACTGAAAGAAGAACAGTTTTATGATTTGGGTGCATTTTTGTGTTTATACTGGGCCAAGTCCTGGTAGAGTCATTTAACGAATGAGACTCACTTCAACCAAAAATACAGGGAATGGGGAGGATGTTGAAAGGGGGATGAAAAGAGGGGAGAGGGTGAGAATGATGTATTTTTCTGCTGAATCAGAATTCACTTTCAGGTAATTCATGTGAAAAGTGGTGCTCTGAATAAAATGAATTCTATATTAGTTGCCTGTGTTTATCAAAGTTTCTTTAAAAAAACAAAAACAAAAAACACAAACTCAAACCGTAACCCTTACCTCACAGTGGTAGAAGGTAATAAGTAATCAAGCACCCCCCAAAATATTTGAGTGAGGTTCAGGGGACAGAGGCATTTGTAGGTTTATATATGTTGCTCAAACTGAAGACATTTCTAACAAATGTAACTAAATCACTTCTCTTTGGAGGTTAGTAAATATAAAATAACATTCACTGATTTGTCCAGCCATCATGTCAAATGTCTCTGTTCATTTGGAACATTTAGTGTGCGACCTACTGCTCCAGAGGGACCTGAGGTTCTTTATTAGTGGGTCACCTAAGACTAGATCAGATGCCAAATGTACAAAGTTTGTTAATAGCTGGGAGTATATCTTCTGAAATCATCCTATTTTAGCCAAATCTTTTTAATTTCACCGGCAAATCTGTGAAACAAAATGCTTGATGTTCAAAAGAGATAGTACATTTAAAAAGTTGTAATTTTAAAGTTGTTCATGTTTTAAAATAAGCACTAGAGGTATTTTTAAAAAATAGGTCTCTTCCATCGAAATTGATTTGTTTCTGTTGTAATGGACTTGAAATGTCATCAGAGTTTTTAATAAAATGCATTTGTAAAAAGACATGTTATTTTATAGAAAAGTATGACCGGATTTATTGTGGGAGAACAGGAATGAACAAATGAAAAGATTTACAAAAACTGTTTTTTTTTTTTTTAATCTGCTCCAAACAGAAATGTTGCAGGCAAATACATTTGTATTATAGAATGACCAATGTATGTAATATGAACTTAAGCATTTGTTTTGTATTAAGTAAATTCCTTACCAAATAAAAAAGAAAATATTATGGTAATAAAACAGATCATGAAAATACATGCTTTGCAGAGTTTCCTATTTTATGCAGTAGGAAACTGTGCAAAGCAAGACATTCTTTGCTATCTGGTGAATGAAATCTGTGTACCGCGGAACGAATAGTAAGACTAGACTGAGATATTTAACTGTCAGTCCAGGAAGAAACTAACAAACGCCCTCCGGAAAAGAGTGCAAAGGTTTGCAACTCAGCGGGGGTTGACTTCCCAAAGTTTCCTGGTTCGGAAGAATTGAACTTCAGTAAGGCACCAGTCATTGGATGTAAAAAGTAAACTGCTTTTTACTTAAATGTAAAATGTGATTCTTCTAAAGAATAACCGCAAAACAAGTTTGAGAAACGTGTGAAAATTGTGCTTTATTTGCATTTCAACTTGTTAGGAAACCCAGGCAGCGGTAAACTAGAAAAAAGGCACAAGAAAAATAGGCATGAAACACATGACACATTTATACGATTCCGTTCATGCTGAATTTTCTCTTTTCTAGACCTATCTCCGGGCCCCCAACGCCTATAGAACCAAAAAAAAAAAAAAAAAAAAAGAAAGAAAGAAAAGAAATTTGCTCCCAACTTCAATCACACTCTCATAAATAAACCGTAGGCACCCATTGCCATGACTGCATCGATTTTTACTTTCTTGTGATAAGACTTCTTCGGCCCGTTTCTACACGTGGCCACGCGGAGAGAGAACTGGGCGCCCTGGGCCCAGAACTAGCTTGACCAGCTCCCACCCCCTCAAGGCCCAGCCCTGCTGCCTGGGCCTTTCCCGCCAACCCAAGCCTTCGCGACGCACCCCTGCACCTTTCCACGTGGAGGGGCTTTCGCATCTTGTCCTCCTGGGGGAACTGCCTGCCTTCTGCCCTGGCCTTCCCAGCCCGTCCCACAGCTCTAGTGACCAGCGGGTGGATAAAGGTGATGTGCACGATTATCACCGGTGTGGCTCGGCTCTTCAAGCTCTTGCCGCCGCAGTCTTAGCCCCACGATGAGAGCCACGCGGCCGATTTCAAAGGCGACAGCGAGCTTAATTGATTTTTTTTTTAAATAGCCGAATTTTAATTCTCACGGGAGGCCTCTTTTCCACCTGCAAGATAAGCCTTATCGCGATAATTACGTTATTTAATATTTGATCAAACCTTGGCGCGACCGGGGCCGGCAGCGCGGGGCCGGCCCAAGCGCTCCGGGCGGTCGGCGAGAGGCGCGGCCGGAGCCCGGCCGGGAACGTGCGTCGGGGGCGCGCAGCCGCCCGCTCGGGCCGGCCTGCCCGGTGAATAATTCATGGTCTGAGAGTTCTGGAAATTAATAAAACGGATGATAACAAGGAGCTAATTAAAACTTTCTTAATTGTTGTCAAGTCAACCGAACGGGAGACGGGCCGGCCTCCCTTCTCCCCTCCCGGATCGCTGGGCCTGGAAACTCGAGCTGCCCGGCTCTGCTCGGAGCGGCTCTGGCCGTTCTCCCCCCGCCCCCCCAGCACCCGGTCTCCCCAGCGTGACTCGGGGCCGAGTGGGTTGGCGGGTGTCTTTTCAAACCACAGGCGGAGCTGATTGGGTCAGAATTTGCAGCCAGGACAGGACCGCCCGCTCCCGACCCACGCAAGGTTCTCGTTCTCCCGCGGAAACACCCTCCCGGAGCCACCGCACGAGGAAACTCAGCGCCCCAAGAGTGTGGGGCGGGGCCCAGGTACCCCGGGGCTGCACCTCTCGGCCGCGGGCTGGGAGCCTCGCGGCCCGGAGGCTACCGGCGGCCCGAGGCCGCAGCTCCAGTCTGCAGACTGTCGGGATAGATACCAGCCGGCCGGCCCAGGCCGGGAGCTGGCCAGGCCGCGGAAGACCCGCGCCTGTCCAGGTCCTGAGGCCGCGGCGCCCCGTGCGCGCGCGCGCGCGCACAGGGCTGGCCGGCGGGGCGCCGGCCGCGGGGAGCGCGAGGCGCACGGGGCGCGCACGGAGCGCGCGGGGCCCGCACATGCGCGCTGTGCGCGCCGGCGGCCCCTCCGAGCGGCGAGTGGGGGTTCCGCAACTGGAGACCAGACGCCCCGGGAGGTCCTCTGCCTCCCTGACAGCGCCTTTGAGGCGGTCCAGCGCGAAAAAGGGAACGAACCGGTCTCTCTCAGGGGTTAAAAATACTGCACCCCCCAGTTTGTGTACATCGAGAGATGCCTTGAACCCACGCAACTTTCAAAACGGCTTTCCATTTTTAAAAAAAGAATTGGGAGCAAAAAGAGCTTGGCTTTTGTATTGTTGTTGAAGGGACGCACCACCAAGAGCTGCCACGAATCTGAACTTACTAAGCAAAGTCCACCCGGGCAGGAGCAAGTCTGCCTGCTGGGTGAGCATCCGGGGGGCATCTACTGGAACCGGCGATCGCAAATCCGAGGCTGCAAACCTCCCGTCCGGGCGAACCCCTAAAGCACACGTAGTGACAGCAGCATCCTGTTCCTGTAAAGCCAGGCGTGGGGCCAGGAGAACCGGTCCCCCCTCTCTGTCCCAAGCCCGCTTGCCCTCGGGGCTAGGCTGCTGCTCTGGGATTTTGAAAGGGACGATAAGGATAAGGAGTAGGGGAACGAAGGGGCCAAGCGAAAGCCTCGTGGGAGAAGTGGCAGGAGGATTGATGGGGAAGGAAGAGAGTGAGACGCCTTTGCATCGATTAGATGAAACGAGTCGCAAACAAAAGTTGGGTAACTCTGATGCTTGACTTCAGTGTAGCATAATGTATACAAACTTGTGGACTCGAGGATCAGAATAAAACAAAGTGTTGACAATTTCCAGCCTTGGAAATTCACTTACATCAGTCTCTTTCCCCCTCCTGGCCCCCGCCAAGTGTTGACAATAAACATTTAATGAAGGCAGGGACCTGGCTGTCTCCAGTCAGTGTCAGAATACTTTAAGCAGACCATTAGCACGGTTTCTTCCACTTCAAACATCGCGCGCTACACCCTAACATTATAAACAACAACAACAACAACAACAACAACAACGTGTGAGACAAATAATACGTTTATAGGAATATCTTAAGTGGTCTGCAGTAGTTCTGATACCCCCTTAACTTACCAACAGAAACTAACCCATTGTAGATTACTCTGCGCTTAAAAATGTTAAATACAGTTAATGCAATATTAATCGCCCTTTGGTGATATAAAATGCAATATTTTCAGGCAGCTATCGAGCTTTTCTAGAGGAAGAGCTGATGAAAAGAGTCACAGCTGAATAGTGGAGAGAAAAAAGCCCGGTATTTATTGCTTTTGTTTGGCTTTTGGCTACAGAGACAGGAACCTTCTAATGGGGTAAGGACATTTATTTTATCTGCAATCTATTGCTGCGAGAGCAGGGGCGGCAGATGGGGCTGGTGCGATATTCACAGTGTAATTTAGAGCAAATCCTAATAACTAATAATGATTTATGTTAATTTTGATCACTTATGCGACTTTTCCAAAGCGTTGTGATGAAGGAAAGAGAGAGAGAGAAGCAGGACGTGACAAGGAGCTTTGAAGCTGAGACTGGAGCTCAACTGTCCTGATTTAAATTGTGTTTTATGAGTTAGCAATGGAGATACAGGCATTTAAAAGAGCAGGTAGGATCCTTTTGACTCTGGGGAGAGCTACCTCCCAAGGGCTTGCATTTCGTCGGAAAATGGACTTAAGTAAGACGAGCTGTGACGGCTATAAACGGGAGACTTTCATTCCAGTTTAAAAATAACAGATGTTTCAATTGTTTCATTTGCTTATATTCAACCCACGGGTCGTGTGTGTACGTGTGCGCTTGTGTGCGTCTCTGTGTGTAGGGGAAGCAAGTGTGTGCCAGGCACCAGCGCGCCCTGGGGTCTTCCCTCGGAAGTGTAATCTGAGCCCGAGATTAGAAACCAGCTTTCGCGCCCGAGAGCAGGTTCTCGCTTTCCTCCGCCACGCCTTATGCAAAAGTTTTATCACTGGCTGCTTAAACAGGCTGCCGTTTCTTAATCTTCACTTCCCTTCGGATTTTCCTTGCCTAGAACCAACTTTTGGAAAGCTTTGCCACCCTGCCTCCCGCGTATCACCTCCCCCAAGGGAACCGAGGGCTTTTAAACTTAAAAGTGCTTCCTCTCTCCTGATCCCCCTGGTAACGTGGCCTGGGTTCAGAACCCCAGGGGCTGCCGACGGGACCGAATTCTGCGCTGAAATAGGCGCTTTTCGGCTGCCACGCGGTGCACAATAGAGGGTCGGAGCGATTTTGAAAGGGAGGGTGCGCCTTGCTCGTGGCAATTTACTTTTTCGGTTACCTTTCGCGCGTTTTAACGCCTCGAGGCTACGGTTTGAAAGTAAAACAGCATCAAAGCAGCTCCTTATTAGCTCTGTATTTGAGAAATCCAAAGATGAAACTACCTAAAAGGTTTAATAGGGCATAACAGCATTTATTTGCCAAGCAAACAGAGTACAGTTCAAAAGGGGTACTGTGGTTGTCAGCGGGAGGCTGGAAGAAGAAGAACGTTGGACGGAGAGAATATCAAGCCTCAGTTAAGATGTTAACGTGAATTAAATAAACTTCAAATGGAATGTCTGCTTTGATTTTGAATATCATCTCTCTCACAAACAGTTTATACGAGCATACATCCACACTTGTAGGTTCACGTATAATGTATATGTGTATGTGTACATCCCGTGGTATTCTCCACCTTTAAGAGTCTTTAGGACTTTTTGATGGTTTATAAACGTGTAGAGTTTGTACAGCAAGAGTTGTTAACTCTCCAGGGATTTGACCTACAAATGTACCTTTAATAGGTTTTAAATTTAATATTTTAGTATATTCTCAAATGTACGTTTTAAGATTTTTTCATTATTTTTCTGTTTCTTATTTTAAGGCTACAGATGTTAAATTCTCTAGAATTTCTCCTACTAGGGAAAAATATTAAGCTACATGATCCAGAGCACTTTCTTGAACGTTATGCTGTATATATATATAATTTTTTTTTGCTTTTGAATCATCTCTAGCAGTAACTGTACTGTTGTTGTGCTGTTAGTGTTGTCAGTGTAAAGAGGACTTTAAACAAAATAAATCTTTAAACAAAATAAATCCAGGCAGCTGACGTTGCCTGTTTACTGATAATACTCAGGAGCTGATGCATGTTTGTGAGCTTGAAGCTGTGTCTCCACGTGCATATCCATCTACAAACAGATGTAAGCACATTTTTACTGTTGTTGTTAAATGTAATCTTTATTTCGAAACTCTGTTCTAGTTCAGTCCCAGTGTTTCTGCACCAGAAGCAACTCCCTGAAAATGGAAGAGCGGTGCATTATTGAAACTCTCTATCAAACAGCTCTGGGGGGCAGCCTTTCTGAAATCGCAGGCTCTGGATGAGGTCTGACTGTCTGACTGCACATAAGCCCCTAATATGTTAATGGCCGTAGGGGATGCCTAAGGTACTATCTCAAGCTGCTTCGCACACCATATGTCAGGCTGTTAGCCACATGGATCTATTAATCAAAAAGAGCTGGAGAGGGTCTTCGAAAAGGGGAAAATGGGAGCAATGGGGGAGGGGGAAAAAGAATGAGAACACATTTAAAACCTCCACCATCCTCATTTCTTTTATTAAAAAAAAAAAAGTCTTAAAAAAAATCACTAAAGACGACTCAACCAAACACAGAGTTCCTTTTTTTTTTTTCCAAGTTAAAGACTGTTCATCAATTTCTAGTAAAAAAAAAAAAAAGGAATATTATCTGGTTCAATTGAAACAGAATGAGATTTTACCTGGTGGGTCCTGTTTAGGGTTCCTTAATTGCAAAACTTTTATAATTAAGTCTCTACATATAAAAATGTTGCTTCTGTTATATTTGTTGTTTTGTGGATGAGTGTCATTAGAAGTGCTGAGGGTGGGTCATGGAACAAATGTGTGTTTAGGGGATGTGGGGAGCATGGAGGGAGGTGCCTGGGGGATTTGTGATGAATATGTAATTTATTAATATATATCTACACAGACAGTGGAGTTTTCATCACCTTCACTTCTTCTAGGAGCAAATGTAAATTTGTACATTTTTTTCTTTCCCATAAACTGGCTTTGTGATAAATAAAACTAGTCTGCAGGGTGCAAAAAGTATTTAATTCTTTTAGGAAGAGAGAAAATGAGAAACACTCCCATCCTTTTCATTCCTGCGTTGTTTATAAGTATCTCTTGCCCTTAACTGCTTAAAAAAAAATTCCTGCTAGACAGTTTGGAAAGTTTGCACAATCTTAGACTTAAGCCTGGTCTCAAATGCTGATGGCATAAATGAGTAAGTATATCAAATATATTAGAGAAAATTTTAGATTCATTTTTGAAAATGGTGATGTATTTGTCATGTACTATAATAAGCTCATAATTTTTAAAGAAATATAATGAAAGCACTGATTTTAAAATATCAGAAACAGGAAAACATATAGGACCTTAGATTTAAAAGTTGTATTTTTTCATGTACAATGTTATTTAAGGATGGAGAAAAGAGGGCATCAAATGTCAATTCAGGTAGATTATTATTGTAATTGATAGTGGTGAATCACATGAAGACTTTCTGGCTATAAATTTTAAGTTTTATAGTTTATAATTAATGATAAAATTTAAGAAAGACTACTCTTAAAAATGACTTTAAATACTGCCATGATTAGAAGGCATGATTTCTAAAGTGTCATGATTAGTAGACTTATATTACAGTAGCTGATTTATGGGTTTATGGAATGACTGAAAAGTTTATTGATCTTAGGTTTATACACACACATGCACACACACATGATTGACTCCTTACATATGAGAACATAGAATCCCCACATCACCGCAAACCATTTATCATTAACATAGATTCCCAATAGTCCATTACATTAGATACATAAAAAAGAGACAGCAGAACATCCTTATTTGTGATTCAAAAATACATTATAGAAAATGGCTATTGAAATTGTGTGTTAAATGATAATTATGCTATATTATTTATAGTATATAACTGAACTTCTTTGTACTGCATATTACATTAGCTATACCAAGTATTCTTGTTTTCACAAAGGCACCAATTTGTATTTATACAGAAATAAGTTCTCAGTTACAAGGAGAGGTTAACATTGGTTGATACCTTTAATTAAAAACATCAGCATTATCTTAGAATATTTGATTTGCCTGTAAAGTCATTTGTAACTCTTTTACTAAATACATTCAAAACAGATCATTGCATTGTAGAGAATCACAGTCAATCTGTAAATAGAACGGGTTCCAAAGCATATTTCCTCCTGAAAATGATGAATACATAAAGACAGAATCATCCTGAATTCCAAGAGTAGCTAGGTAGAGAGACATACTTATTATCTTTAAATTTTGGTGCATGCCACTAGCTTTCATTTCAGTCCCTGTAGTTAAAAGGTAGCCCATATATCTGTCGCTTTGGGTTTCCAAAGACTCGTAACTTAATTCCTTCAGGCTATTCATCAGCACAGTAATTAAACTAGCAAATGGATGTAAATAAAGTGAAATTGGTTTCATGACAGATGAGGCGAAGAGGCCTCTGACATGAAACAAGGCAGGACAATAATGATTTCTCGGCAGCGGCAGCATTGGGCTATGCAAGGGACCCCAGCTGGATTTACTAGGGGCTGCGATGCTGTGTTGGAAGCGGGCAAGACATGAGCACTTTTTAATTTGACAGAAATTTTGCATCCTAAAGAGCATACTGAAATATAAGTCTAGAAACAAGACAAACCTTAAACAGATGCACTGTTGGACTAAGGGTTTTTTATTCAGCATTTAAAAAAAGGAACTCCAAGCCCTCAGAAAGAAAAGGTGTCACTTGCAAAACTTTTCCAGATCCTCGGGAATGGCAAAATAATTATGAAGCATTCCTTTCTACTTATGAATTCTATTCTTACTTAGGCTAACAAGCTTGTGGTTTCAGGTTTACTTACTAGGAAAGCAAGTAATACACTAGGTGATTAGAAAAATGGCATGTCATATGAAAACACCTGGAGAAATTTTGGATTCACACATAGGTGGTCGGGTACTATGATAAGCTGAAAGTGAATCCTGGATGGGCAACTTATTTTATGGAGTGAACTTATTACTGTATTTAAATAAAATCTGAGATAAAGAGCTGGTACCAGATTATTGCCTCTAGCAATCTGTGTCTTGGTATCCAGAATGCACATTTCCCGTTACAAAGAGAAATTGTCTCCAGTTCTTAATCTGCTGAAACCTTAAAATCAAATATGTATTTGTCCTTGCAAAATAAACAGTTTCTTAGACTAAGAAGAACCAAATTATAACCGACAATAGTAGAATAAGGAAAGAGGTGGAAGGAGTGAGTTCTTGGCTGACTCAGTAAGACTTAAATGGAAATTAAGTCACCAATTTTACCACAGGATGGAAGTCACACTTAGAATAAATGACAGATTTTTCACACTGAGAGCAGATTAGCTTCTTTCTCCATGAAAAGATGAGAAATGGACTGCTTGATGCTTAAATGTGAGCTCCAAGGCCCCTTCCATGAGTGGTATCTTCCCTTCCCACAAGATTCATGCAGGATTTTCAGCACAACAGTCAGTTCCTCACTTCCCACAGGGGTTGGTGGGGAGGGGGTAGGTGGGGTAGAGGGTGGGAGGTGGGTCATTGACCAGAGCAAGGTGAAATCTAAATATTTCTGAAATTCTACCATCGGTTTTAATTATTTAGCAATGAATTGGGATCTGTGTATGGGATACTAAAGTGGTCCAAATCTCACATCTTTTAGAAGTGGTCTTTTGAAGGAAAGGAGGAAAGGGTGGGAGAGTAGTTTATCAAAACTCTTAATGAAAATAAGATCTTTAAAAAACAAAACTGAACCACTGGCTGAATGTTCCCTCCCTTCTGATAGTGGGTGACTTTCAGGGCTGGAAGGAATTTATAATGAAACTCAATTGGTTTTCTCCCTGAGCTTGTCCCTCCGCCTTTTTTTTTTTTTTTTTTTTGAACAGAAAAATATGCCTAATTATTTTAAAGTTCTTTTCCAATTGCAAGGCACAGGCAAGTCCTTTAATTATAATACAGTCTGAATAGGGGGAACATATGGAGGAGAATGTCAAGAAGAGGGTGCCAGGGGCAGATCCTCAGAAATCTGTATTCATTTCTGGCTCTTATTTGTTCAGTAATCTCTACCATCATAACTAAATCTTGAAGCACTGATGTAGTTCGAGTTGTTGTTGACTTAACGTCAAAATTCAATCACTGGGGGTTTTGCATCAGCCGGGCTACTTATTTGTCTAATAAATCCGTCATTTTGTAAGAAAAATATTTGAGCAGCCGTACTTGACCTCTTGGTATCCACAAGTCACATTTATTTCTCCCAGTTTACAAATGCAAAATCGAGATGATCATCTAATGCCTGGAGGAACTATGTTGATTTCTGATTGGATTTTAGATGGGAATGTCTATTTTAAATACCTTGTGATTAAATTGTACATATAATAGAATCCATGCATTTTAAGCTGATTCCTGCTTGGAAACTTAACAACGTGCAGTTAGATGCCAAAAAAATCCCCCACCACCAACAATAAAGATCACCTCCACAAACAAAACAAAACCCCCCCACACCCCACAAATTACCAACCCACTTTTCCCAAACACTAATTAATAATAATGTAAGACTTTATTAAAACCAGAGTAATTTTTATCTTAAAGACATTGTTTTATAGGTGGAACCCCTCCCCCCCAATGTTCTAATTACTAATTATCCCTTCCCAGAGAGCACAGAAGGCAGGGTTTGTTGCCACTTTAGTCCACTTTAGTCCAACACTTTACCGTGTTGAGTCCACTGCCAACCGTAACTCAAAGCAACCCACATCACCATGTCTGAGTAGCATTGCTTAAGGCAAATCATGTGTTATAACTGAGCCAATGAGTTGTTTCTTGCAGTGTAGCAATGTGTTTGGAGAGTGTTTGAAAATGTTTGTTGCACCTTTTCCTGGAATCTCTAGTTACAGACACAAACGTCCACTGGGGAGCTTCTCCGTGGCGTGTGGGGGAAGACTGAGACTGCCAGGGCTCTATCTGTTGTGGCCAAGTGGAGTCTTCAGAAGTCAGAACCAATTTTGCCGGTTGGTGATGAAACTGGGTTAACGGAGGCAGAAACCTGAAACAACTGAACGGATTCTGCGTATTCATCCACTAGGCGTAGCCAGCGAACGCCGTCACGCCCGCTGGGCGGCGGTGGGTGGGGTTGCACCTGGGTTAAGGGGCGGGAAGCCTGGAACCCGCCTGAGTTTTGGATTCCCCGTCGCTTTGGCTTTCTTGCCGGTGCGGGGGAGGGGGGTCGAGGAGGGAGACGAGAAGGTTGTGGGCGTGTGTGTGCTCGCACTGTACAATAACTGGCGGCTGTCCAGGGAATGTGTTGCTCAAGCTTATTTGTATTTTAACGATTTTGGTGGTTCGATCCACTACAAAAGAGATTTCAAGTCGGCGGTGGGGGAGGGTTATTGACTGCATTTCCTACGCAGCTCCCTTTGCCCCACGCTCTCCCCCATCCCCGCCCCTTTCTTTGCACTGGGTTTCCCTCCCTCCGAGCCCGCTGTCCTTTCTCCGCAGCGTACAGTTAGTCCGTTTTTATTCTCCGGCTCAGTTTACTCTGGGGATCCCCGAGTCAGAGACTTCAGCTTCCCTGATGTGGTGATGAGATGGGCGCTCTGGACGCAAGTCCCCGCGCTCAGCTGCCTGGGCTGCCCAGGGCCGTCCAGCGCGAAGCTCTGGTGCCGCGTCTACGCAGGGCAGAGTCGGCGGGGAGCGGGGAGGCTCTACCACCGGCAGCTTTCAGTGTCCTCGGATGCGACAGTAGGGCTGTGGAGACCCACTGAAAGGAACTTGACTTGGGGGGTGAATATCTGGACAGAACTTCTTCTCCTGCTCGTTTCCCCAAGAGACCTGGAGGGGTCGCTAGTGAGCAACAAACGTTGCCTGCGGCAAAGACGGCGGGCGGGGTTAAGTGGACTTCAGACCCAACTTGGTTGAGCCTCCACTCCCGAAGCCTAGTCGGTGTTTGCTACTGATCAGTCTTACTGGAGGCTGCTGGGATCCGGGAAACGCTGCCTGTAATTTTAATTTCTTAGTTTTTCTCGTAAACAATCCGATTCCAAGTCAGCCTGACATGACTAAATCTGATTACTTCATTTCCCCCGCGTACGACTTAAGGCATTTAATATAGTAGGAGAAAACGCTGAAAAACAGCACCAAAAAGGCCTTCAATTCCGCCCTCTACTTCCGTGTGACAGCGACGCCAGACCCTATTCCCAGTTCCAAGGTGCAGGGACCAGATTATGTGTCATGGGTCTGACTTGATTTACAGTTCAAGTGTGAGGAAGTGAGGAAACAATTCCCCAGTAGGTGACAGAACTGTGTGGGACTAAGAAATAATTCCTTAATGTGTGACAAGACTGAACTAGAAAATTGGCTCAAAATTTGCATTGCAGAGAACGTTCTCATCTCACCTTCTCCCTCAACTTCCTCTTCTTCAGTTCTTGAAAAAGAAGAGGGAAGGGGTGTTTCTGATTTTCCTGGACAGTCTGCTAATTGATTCTCCACTTTGTCTTCAGATGTGGAGATTTCTGAGGGAACTTTTTTCCTTGAATGTGCCTGGGAGAGCTGAGAGAGGGACTTGTCTAGGGAGACCCAACCCTCTCCAGTTCTGTTGCCGCTGAAGTTGTGCTCAGGCCTCCCCTTGGCTTGCGGAATCTTCTCCAGCCTTCTGTAATGTTGAAAAAAGCACTTTCACATTTCCTTTGACTATCTTTGGTTTCCTGGGGCCAGTCACTGAATCAGAAGCTAGCTTGGTGAAGCAGTTGGAGTGGGCAGAGATACATAGAAGATGGAAGAGGGCGGGGTGTTTTAGAGACCGACATTTTAAAACGCAGATGATCCTAAATTTGCAAATGCATTAAGCGAAATTTCTTGGCGAAACCTTATTTAAATACTCAAAATTTCTCCCTAAAGGGTTTGAAGTTAGTCTTCATCGGCATAAAATAGTTACAAGTTTGTGAACTTTTGAATGAGAACAAAACTGGAGTTGGAAGGAGAAAGTGCTTTGGCAGCTTGAAAATACTCATGTTAGCTTGTGAAAATGTACTGCACCGTAGTTATTAACAACTTATAAAACCTTAAATCAATACAAATTAATTTAATTATGATTTGTAATTGCATTATGCATGATCAATTTGAAACACTGCATTAAAGATAATTAGAGGTGGGCGCCATCACTCCTCACTTCCCTAATAGCTTAATGAAAAGGAATGTCATGTACCACCTTTGGGTTAAACCTGTAAATTAGGATAAATGCTTGTTTTCCAATAAAAAATGTGGTAAAATAATTGTACATTTAATAGACATTTTTATGACTCAATTGTAAATGTGTAATGGACTTTTAGGGGAACTGTATTATTATTTTTTTCCATGGACTTAGTTAAGTATTTATTAGGGTTGATTGAGCTGTCAGTGATTTTTTTTTTTCAGGATCAGACCTCGAGGATTTGAATGAAGACTAACTTTTATGTAAAAATATCATGCTGTCCTCGAAGCTTGTGCCAAGAGGTCACTGCAGATGGAGGTCCTAACTTAGCATAATGGGTTTAACATTTCCATGACATCATCAGGGAATCTGAAAGGAGTCTAAGGGTAATCAGAGTGGTCATTCAGAAGAATAGTAAATATTTTATGAGGATATATAGAAGACAGGAAAGATGGTCAGAAAGGTGATTCTAAGCTCCTTAGAGTTCCCTGAAAGAGGCTGCTTAGTTACTCTCAGTTAAAAGAGCCCCTGCATATTGTTATATTAGTGAGGCACATTTCAGATTCTCAGAATAGGACCCAGATTAGGTATTAGTTTGTATCTGATCATTTTTGTTGTTTGAACTCCCCATATTTTCTCAAGGTGCCTGTATTTATCCTTTAAATGCTTGCAAACAGGAACACATATCATTATTCCTGGGAGTATTTTAGTTTGTTGATTTCCCTAGTATTATCTGTACTGGAAGATGGGTTCTTTAATTTTAAGATGATAATTGAAATTACTAGAGCATATCAGAAGTGCCTGTGAAATAGGTGAATTTAGAAGCTCTATCAATTATTTGTTTTATTTTCTACCCTCTATTAAGTAATATTTGAATTCCCATTTAACCACAGGTGTTTTTATAGAATTGATTTCATCTAGCACTAAAGTTATATCTTCAGCTCCAGGCAGGCATTGGATGAATATCTA
>PVHY01008445.1:0-61603 GCA_004024945.1 Uropsilus gracilis | reverse complement strand
TTTTTTTTTTTAGGCACCTTTGTTCACAAGGAGGTTTCAAAACAATTTCTTCTATAGTTGTGTTCCCATAAATAGTGTGAGGGACTTGAAGTGCAATGGTTTCATCTAATTGGCTCATGGGTTAAGCTTCCAAACCACCTAACTTCCCTTACTCCATAGTTACCCTCCTCAAGGATCCCCACTTCTTCATTCTCCCTTGGAAGTATGCTCAAATAAGCATCATGTACCTGAGGCCTGAAGACAGGTTGGGGATATTCTAACTACAAAGGTAACTTTTGGAAATTGGTCTTTCCAGATTATATCAACTCTGGATTTTTACTAGACTTTTTTTTTTTTTTGGTATAATTCTGGTTAAGTAATCTTGGTGTATATTATAAATGGCTTCTATTCATTTTCCTAAATTTAAATAAAATATACACAACACGCAGGCACACATCCTCACCTCAGGCACTCACATACACATTTCTTACTCATTTCATATGCTAGCTTCTACTTCATTTTTCAATGCATGACCTTGTAATTAGGACTTTGAAGAGACAATTACAGATACAGAAAGCAGTGAGCGGGAAGCTCAAAGAATGTTCTCCAGTCTTAATCAGAGGACATTTGCATTACCACTTGGAAATCTTGCTGAAGTTTCTAAACAGTAAAGTGAGAATGCCCATAAAAGTGTCAAGGATATTTCTCTGCTTGAAACTGTAATTACTCAAAGAAGTGGTATATCCCTAAAGTGGTTCAGGACAGCTCTCCTCTCCTCTCTGCTTCTACCTTCACATTCAATTTACAGCATCTTGGAGTGCTGAACTACTACCCAGAATATGTACAAATTCACTGAACTCCATTATTCACTATACAAATAGGACTGTCATCTACTCCAGGCAAGTTGACTTGAACAAAGTTACACAGGGAATTAGATATAGATTTGATTCACATCTATGTGGAATCTTGAATCCTCTGTTACTCAAACTGTTCCTATCCAACCAATAGGTATTGTTTGGGTGGCTAGAGGTAATTGTATGGCTAGAGGTATTTTTTTTTTTTAAAGATGCTTCCTAAACTCAATCTAAATAAGGACAGATGAGGCCATCAAATTAAGTTAGGTATATCTAGAGACAAGAGTACTTTTGCCTATTTGGGGGCATAAAACTGAAGGAATAGGTGATCACAAAATTATGCTTCTACCCCCTTGTAGACCACACACTTTATTTATTTTAATAAATATGGCATTCAGATCAGTGCCCAGATAGATGAACATTTGTCTAGACCTTAGTATGCAACTACCACAGTAGGCATCACAGCGACCCATAAAATAGGTTATATTATTCCCATTTTATAGACAAGAAAACTAAGGCTCAGAAAAAATTGCCCCATTCAGAAAGCCACTTAACAAGAAAACAGTGGGAACTAAATGCAAAACCCGTCTTGAACACTCCAAAGGTCATGTTTCTTCCATTTTACTCAAACATGTTTGTTGAAACAGGGAGACCTCAATTAGATCAATTCAAGAAGGTAAACACCATCCTGCCTGTCTCAGAATTGAGCTATTTCCATTGGGTAGAAGTAAGTTCTATGTTCCTGAAAATGTGTTAGAGGAAGCTGGTTATACCCATGATCAGTATATTATCAGGGACCCAATCTCTGGAGGAGTCACACAGTCACTTAGTGTCATTGAAAGTCACAGGACTTCTTTATGGACTTGACATGAATGATACAGCCAGTCTCTTCTTTATTGGTTCCAGTGGTTACACAGACATACCAGGCAGGTCATGACCAGGGCCCAAGAGACCAGGAAGCAAATAAGCCACCCCACCCCCAAGAATCTTCATCACTCTTTCACTAAGTTCTCTCTCGTGCTCTCCTCTTTCTTCTTCAGTGCTCTTTGCTGTGCTCTCTCATGCTGTGGTAACACAGCCCTTTAGTTGTAGTTCTGAATGAATACAAGGAATCTGTATAACTAGAATTGTAAAAATTGCTTAACAATCTTTGGATAACTAAGTAACCTTTAATGAAAATTCACAAAGCCCAAAACATTTAACAGCTGTCTTGCAATGCCCTCCTTTCTTTCACTTTTGAGAAAATTAAGAAGAAACATCTATGAGGAATAGAGTTTCTAGAGGTCTAGCTCCACCTTCTATGGTAACTCTTCTACTGATTTTTCTGTGGATGGGTTAATGGTCATTGTCTAGCCCAGCAGGTTGTAATGGTTGGAAAAAAAGAAACTAGTTAATCAGACTTGGACAAACAGTAAGTGTTCCTTCTCATCTAACACTGTACCTCAGAGTAGATGAGATAGAGCTCCCAGTGTTCATTAGAACAGACATTACGTCACTGAGTACTCACAGTGCTCTGTGAAGTAAGATCATTTTTTTCTTCCATTTAAGGACAGTGAAATGTTGTCCCACTGGCAGAATGTGAATGTGATAGAGCTGAAGTTTGATAGATCTTCTGGAGAGCAAAGCTAATGATTGAGCATTTGAGAAGATATGCAAAAATGAGGAGTCATAGGCATGGATGCAATAATACGGCTGGTACCTACACAGAGGATCACTCCTACTAGAAGGAACTTAAAGAGTTAGAGCAAGCTGTTTGTAAAAGCATGACTGAACTTGTGGTAAAGTAAGAAAAACACTTAGAGGAGAAAAACACAAGAAGGTATGATGTCAGAGTCATAAATAGGTATGGGTTGCACTGATGGACTCTGCAGATCTTGTGCTCTTAGTTTAGTGAGTCAGGAAAGCAGAGTAGAAGAGACAAAGCCCAGAACCTGAGCAAAGTGGGATGTGATTACAGAAAATACTGCAGAAAAAAAAAGTTAGAATCCATCAAACTATCCCCAATGACAAACTTGTCACACAGAGGGAGAGAACAGTCTACTTGACTATTTTGGCCTTGGATCTTGATGGTGTAGCAGGCAGGGTGTTGGAAGGAAGTGAGTATTTTTCTCCCTTGAGAATTTCTAACCGCAAGCCTGACTACACCCACATGTCTAGAATATTCCTTTATCTCTGTGGCCAAAAGGTCCCAAAGTATAGATTTAATTCAATGTATCCCTTGGTTAGTAGTGCCAATATGTGTTTAATCGGAGGTCTAGAATGAGGGCATAGAGATGAAGCAAGAAGTGAAGAAAAACCAACTGAGAACTTTCTAAAATTAGTGAAAAATACAAGTGTCCAGTCTCAAGGGTTTCAAATAAGATCAATAAAAATACACTATTGCCTGGAATTTCAGAGTATCACAGGTGAAAATACCTGAAAAGCAGTTAGAAGGAAAGGATTATCAACCTTAAGTTGTACAGGTGTCTGACTTCTCAACAACCTCTTTTATTTTATTTTGGTGATGAATGATATTAGTTATTCCTACAACTGTGGTGACTCCTTTCCTTATTGTTCTGCTGATATGGGAACTCTGAAGTGGTACATTGGAATCTAGAGCTGAAAGCCCATAGAACTCTTCTTATGTCCCTAGGTGGGAAAAACCCCACCCTCCTAAAAACAGGTTTTCTAGATTGGCCATGCCTAAGACTTCCAGAATGTAAAGCATAAATCCTCCAAATGTATAGTGTCATAGGGGATTATGGTAAATGAGCTTACTTCTTCCGAGATTCATGTATTCTATTTATTGTGGATGCAATTACTTTAAAATAATTGATTACCTTAATTAAGATAATTAATTGAAAGTCAGACCATTTCCTGGAGGATGTTGTCCTATCTTAGCAGGTAGCTTCTTAATGAAATAGGCTTCCAATGTTTATATGTCCACAGCTTAACCTCCTATGCTGAAAACTGGGAACTCTGAGCTAAAATAATAATGTAGTGAACCCATGTTGGTGGGTCAAGCACTCTGAGTTTTTGAGTAATTGTGCAAGCCAATGTTCTGCAGGCACAAAGGGCCAACCTGGTTCCATAAAATGAGCTGATCCCAGTCAAAATGAATCACTGCTCTTTCCAAGGCAGAAGGGTTTGTGTTGTAGTTAGCTACAAATAGTGTAGTCAGCTTGCCTCACAGTGTCCTTTGGTTTCCCTGATAAGTGGCACTATACTGAAGTTCAGCCTTGGTTTCTGTTACTAGTCAATGACAAGAGCTAGTTCATGCTTGATGAGTGGGAGACCATGCCATTGGGCTTCATCAGCGCTGTCATCCTTGCCTTGAGGGGACACCTTCCCTCTTCAACCTTGTTTTATCTAAGAGATATGTTAGAGCCAAGAATTTATCACTCTTGGTAGCAGGCTCTTGAGTCATCTATCTCCAAATTTCATTTTAGAATCTGCCTTTAACACCACTTCTAGTGTCAATTGTCTTAAAACTCTTCCCCAAAATTGATGTTGAGATGAGAGTTGACTGGAGCTTGTTCTCCAGAGCTATTCGTGCTTACATGCTCTCAGAGAGTGAGAAGAGAAAGGGGCTACCCATCAATGTGGTGGTCAACAACTCCTGCTTGAGCCTTAGGGAAGCTCTGGATCTAGGATGGCTCTTCAGAGATATTCCAAACTAAGGCAAGGGGTCAAACATTTATAACTCTGCATTTAGCAGCTGATCAAAGAATGAGGAATGCAGAAGTGTCAAAGGTAGTTCCTGGAGGAGAAGGTACAATTCAGCAAGAGGTACAGCTGTGAATTGTGTAGCAGATATTCCCATTTTCTGGGCATTGCTTTGGCTCTGAAGAGTTGCTTTGGCTCTGAAGAGTAGATCTACATAGAGGACCACAGAATCCACAGTGCTTCTCCCCACAAATTCTACTTTTAAAATATAATGTACTTATTATCTGATGTTTTAGTCACGCTTCCCAAGATGCATAGCAGTGCACAAGTTCAACTTCCCCTTGGTTTGTGTGTCTAGTCCTTTAAGGAGCAAATATTTTCTGTTCCTCACAGCTCTGTTTAGAATTTAGGATGAATCTCCATACCATTAAGATTTTTGTTAATGCAGGACTGAAACGAATTTGTAGCAGGAATGTTTAATGGTTAGTGGGCCATAGAACCCATGTGACATTTATTTGTAACATTTGTTAGTAGTATATTTAGCACCTCAATTTTGCAAATAGGAAAGTTATTTTATATGCAATTGGAGGAAGGATAACCACGATGTTTAAGAATATAAGAACTGTGAATTTTTTTAAAATACAAGAATACACAAAACAGAAAAAGATTTATCCAGAAGTTGCCCAAGCTTAAACTTCATGGTTACTTACTTGTTCAAGTCTCCTTTACATGGTCATATTATTTTATAATGCATGCAAATAAAGATATTTTCTTTGCGATTTTTATTTCTGATGCCCCCCCAAATCCTTTCTTTTATTATGTATGTTGTATTTACAATTTAGTACTATTTTTCTTAAATAACACTCCTTCTCAATCGTATAAAAATAAAAGCAGAAGTTATCTCTGGACAAGAATGAACCGAAAGTTCTCCCTACCTAGTTATAAATATTTGTGCTCCATTGAACAGCAAACTGATACTTAATGAACTAAGACTGCCTGGGCTGAGTTTTTGAATATTAAAATGTTTTCAGGCTCTGACTGACTATGCTTATATAATAACTTGTCTTGAAACCAGAAGGGTAACCCTAACAAATTACATATGAATGGTCCAAATACCTACGTCATTACAGCTTGAGTCTCTGAATAATTTATGAGTTAGGTATTACAGATGAGGAAACCAAGAATTAGAGCACTTAAGTAACTTGACAGATGTTTCAACGTTAGGAAATTGTAATTAGTAACTCAACCTTAACCTCTGATTCCTTACCCACAGGGTTTACTACTCTGGTGCAATAATCTTTCAATGAAACAATTGTTGAGACCTCTCTTACAGTCTTTTATTTTCTTCAATTAAAATGTCAAGAAAAATTTTCCCAAACATGTCTAAAGATTTATATATTTCCATCTCAAGGCTTAATATAGGAATAAATTATATAGTGTCTACCGAGTACAACGTTTCCTCTAGATGACCCTGGAGGAACTGGGTGTAGAAAAGAGTAATGGAGGGGGGATTTAAGAGTTGGAGTTTGTAAATCTGGTGGTGAAATAAGTGTAAGGCATGAGAGAAATGAGCACCCCCCCCATTACTAGCTTAAATGACTAGATAAATAAGTGTCATTGCTAAGAAAGCAAGCACAGATGATGCAGACAAAATAATGCCCCTGCTTCTCAAACATGTCAATATCCTGTAACTTTTGACTTACATAGCAAAAGGGGTTATAAAGATACGACTATGTTAAAACCCTTGAATCAGGGAAACACCCCTATTTATCTGGGTGGGCTCTTTGTAACCATAAAAATCTTTATAAGAGGGATGCAGGAGAACAAGAGTCAGAGAAGATATGAGAGCAGTAGAGCTGAGAGAGAGAGAGAGAGACAGACAGACAGACAGACAGATCTGGAGATGAGAAAACAAGCAACTCTGGTCATATTAAGAAAAGGATTGCTTGAAAGTACCATGTCTTTGAAAGATTACAGTACGACCAGGGCAATGAGGTGACCCAAATGAATTTGAAAATAACTTCCCAGAAATTTGAACTTTAAAATAAACATACAACACCCGAGGGTAGAACTGGCAAATATCTTCTGTAAGATGTCAGGCTGTCCCATGTCTTAGACTTTGCAATATGGTATCTGCTTAGTGCTGCCATAAGAGTGCTTACTCAGCCATAGATAACTTTGCTGTGGTAGGCATGGCTGGTTCTAATAATACTCTATGAACATTGAAATTTGAATTTCCTATCATTTTCATATGAATAAAATGTTATTCCTTTGTTTTTTTAAACTAAAATAATAATCAGGGAATGGCAAATCAAAACCACAATGAGATGCCATCTTACACCAGTAAGAATGACCCATTAAAAAACAAACAAACAAAAATTGGAAAACAACAAGTCCTGGCTTGGATATAAAGACAAAGGAACACTTTTACATTGCTGGTGGGAAGGCACACTGGTCTATCCATTATGGAAAGCTGTGTGGAGGACCCTTAAATGATTGAAAATGGAACTACCATTTGATCCAGCAATCCCACTTCTGGGAATCTATGCAAAGGATACAAAAACACTAACTCAAAAGAACACCTGTACTCAAATCTTTATTGCAGCACTGTTTACAGTATCCAAGATATGAAAACAATCCAAATGCTCCAAAACAGATGAATGAATCAGAAAGTTGTGGTTACAATGTACACAATGGAATATTATTCATCAATCAAAAAAGACAAACATGTCATTTGCAGAAACATGAATGGAGTTAGAAGGAATCATGATAGTGGGAAAAAAGCCAGAGAATAAAAGAGAAACACTGGATGGCCTCACTTATATGTAGGATATGGGGAAACCAATCAAAGAAATAAACAAGAAAAAATTTTAAATGTCAGCAGAACTGAAGCATAGAGCAAGAAGAGGGGGAGTGGGATATAATCAGTGGTGGGGTGTGCACAAAAGATTAAGATGATGGTTCATTGTGACAAGGTGGTGGGAGAACCTTGGAGTAGACAACAGTATAAAATAAAATAAATAATAATTAAAAAATTCTTACTCTACAAACTGCAAAACAAACAAATAAACAGAAAAATAAATGTTTGCTGATCTTGAAATAGAAATATTAAATGAAATAGAAATATTAACAAAGATAAACTGTTTATCATGCCAGAAGACTTTGTAATGAAATCATGAAGATATCACCACTTCTGAAAGATGAATGGATCTGAAATTGGGTCAAAATGGGGCAGAAGCTTCCAACCAGCAAGCCACAGGAAAAAGGTGGCATTTTTAAAAAGCGGCTTCCGTTGCCCAGCTTCTTACCCAGATTCACATCACCCACGCTTAGCAGTTGCTAGTCAAATTCAATTTAAACAGCAGGGTTTTATTTACAAGGAAAATGAACAAGGATAATGCAAAGTCCTTAATGCCACAAGTGGCCAGTTATTTTACCCCAAGCACTGTTTAGTCCAAAGGTCCCAAACACAGGTCCAAACCTGAGGCAGGCACCTTGCAAAATCCTTTTCCAACTCTTCTTTGCTTCTCTTGTCAGTGTTTGAGCTGCTCCACTTCTCAAGGCTCTTCAAACTTTTCTAACAAATGCTGATACAAACTGAGTTTTCCAAATCCCTGAATTTCCCAGGTACCCGCTTTGCAGCTAGCTTCCACAGCACTTTGTTGTGGCTTCATGTGCTTTCTGTACCAGGCCTGCCTTTGGCAGCATCTGGCCACATTCACTAGGCCTGCCTTCAGCAGCCGCTGGTCACCCCCAGCCTGCCATTCTGACATCTGACTCTATACTGGCTACTTCTCTGCCAGCAACTCTCCCACCTTGGATCCTTGCCATCATCAGCTCACTCTTCCAGGGGGCTTCCCTTGGCAGGTCATGTGCTCCTATTCTATTAGTCCTCTATTTTCATCTCTCTCCTTCCTGCTCTCTTTGCTTGTCCTTTTTATCCATTCTTTTCATGCTTCTTGCTTCTTCTCGTCTTGGGTCCTGCTTCTTGGGTCTTTCTCTCAGACCCCGCCCACCAGGGCATATTAGTGCCCATACAATTTTCAACCTCATCACTACCCTGTATCAGGCCCATCAGAAGGGAATTTGTTGACCTAAAGAAAGCACAAAGACAAAAGAGAATCACGAGGTAGCTGTAGACAATGCCTGTTCCTCAGTGGTTCAGTGAAAAGGGTCTTGCTAATAGAGATCAGTCTTGGGACTCCATTTTCTTAAGTTCATTTTGTACTGGGAAAGGACATTTCAAACTGTATTAGTTAAAGGTTCCTTATTCAAAGATATGTGTATAATACACATATGTATGTGATTAGTGTATCAATATTTGTCAGATAATACCCTTATATGGCATTTATCATATATATTATCTGATTGAGTCTTACCTTAACCACTTGCCAGCTTTATGACTTTGGCTGCATTTCTTCTCTTTTCACTTTTCTCTACTTCTCCTGATGTGTAAAACAGAAAAGAGAATAGTACCCACATTGACTTTTTTTTTGAGAAGAAAATGAGTTAACCCATGTGAAATAGCTAGCATGTACAAAGTGCTTGCTAGAGAATCTGCTACATAATAACTTTTATATTTCATATGTATATATAAAATATACATGCATATACACAGGTATGTGACATATATACATATGTATATATCATACACATATGAGATATATATTGTGTAAATAGATTATAAATCCATGTGAATACACCAGGGAAATATATCACACCAGATTTCTTTCTATACATGAAATTTTGAAATTGGCAACTTTCCCTTATTGTGTCATGGCTTGCAGGAGATGACATAGAGCAGGGAAAATCAGCTTGACTTCTGCCAAATGACTGCTTGTGCTTATATTGTGGCTCCATTATTATTAGACCTTGGTTAAGTGACTTAAATTTTCTAGGTCAGGGTGTCTTTTCCTACCCTCTGATGTTAAGAACAATACCTATGACGCACATAGGTGCTGAACGATTAAATGAGAAAATATAAGTAAAATTCATAGGACACCTGACATCCAAATAAATAATAAAAGTTATTAGCAAATATCCTGCTTATAGTAAATGACCCAATGCCATTCTAAAAAGAAGGTAAGTTTAGTGCTTAAGAAAATATTATATTGACCTAGAATATTTATTCAGCTTTCTCATAAAATTGTTAGCATGGCAACAAGAGAGGACACGTGGGAAAAATCTGTTTGAGGAAAAAAAGAACTATGAAAATTGCTTCCTATAGCAAGGACAATAGAACATCCACAAAAGAGACTGACACTTGGCTGTCAGGATAATGCTGTGTATTTATGAAACATCATAAAGTATTTTTCAAATGTAGAATCTTTCCAAAGATGGTATTAAACATTAACTTGAATCTCCATATGATTGTGAGAATAGGCAGTGGGTACATTGTGAAAGGTGAACTCAAAACCTATTTTAACTATATATTATTCACTTTTAAAAAGTTCTATCTCTATATGGAACTGTTCTCAAGCAAAGTCTCTGCCTTTCTATATGATTTGTCACCCTTGCAATACAAGATTTGGTGGTTTGATTTATTGCAGCTTTCCTTCTTACTAGAATTTAATTTGTGCAGAGAGCAATATGAGTTAATTTCACAAAATGTGAGTTCCAAAGGTGCAACAAAAAGAAAATATGTCAATGTCACTGAAAAAATGAAAACTCTCAATCACTGATCTTTTTTGTTTGTTTGTTTTTGGTACACATCCATACCATTAAGCAAGCAGATTTTCACTGAATTAGATTAGCAGCTAATGCTACAGAGATGCTAAATGAGAAGACCTACAGTTCCTCAAAATCTGTGCTCAGTTAAGGTGAGTAACAATCTGTTGTGACACACAGTGAGAGCCTGTCCTGTGACAGCAGTCTGCAGTTACTATCATCTGAAATTTGAACTATTCTACAAATAAGGACATTGAAACTCAAGAGTTTCAGTTAGAGTTCACACGAATTAAGTAAGTGTTCTTCCTTTTGCAATTTATTTTCCTTCGTTTTATTTTTAAAAAGTTTTTCTTTTGCATTAACAAATGAGTACATAATAAAGATACTATCTATACACATAACGGAATATTATTTTGTCACTTATAGAGGGCCATCCCCCTTGTCCCCCACCCCAATTGCCATGGCATAGATTATGCGTAATGAGAAGAGAAAGACAAATACTGCCATTTCTGTCTGGAAGGGGAGCTAGAGAAATAAAATAAACAAGCAAAATAAAATAAAGAAAAAACACTTAGACTGTAATGACAAAATTGTAGTTACCAGAGGGAAGAGGAAAAAGAGATGGTAACTTGGCAAAAGGGGTCAAAGAGGCAAAGAATAGAATTGTACATTTAGTGGTGGACATAATATATGATGTATATAGATGTTGATTTATATGCTACCTACCTGAAACCTAGATAATATTATGGACCAGTTTTACTTCAATTAAGAAATTAAAAACAAATACAAGATCAGCAAGAGTGGTTTAAAGTCTAAAAAGTAGACTAAAATGTCCACTTAATTTTTCCCCTCCTTTTCTTTTCTTCCCTTTGCCTCCTCTTTCTCTTCTTTTCCCTCCTTGCCTTCTTTTGTTTATTCTCCCTCCCATTTTTCTCCCTCTTTCCTTGCCCTTCTTCCTTCTTTCCCTTCACAAAGGAACCATACTGCTTGCAGAAAAAAATGCAGGAACTTGGTCTTTTAATATTGAGTAAGTGTGCATGTATTTATGTGGAAGTATGTGTTCTTTTCTCTGTAAATATACCCACTCCATAATAAGGATGATGAGTAAATTAATCTCTATTAAAAGTATTTTGAAACACTCATTTTCTTCAAAGAGAAATGTTGGGAGGGAATTATGTATCAACTTTACTGGGTGCCTATGTATGATGTCAAAGACTTTTCCAAATTGTAATGCTCATTACATTATATGAGCATTATATTACATTATAACTAATTGTCATGTATTTAGTTACTTATTCATGTATCTGCATCCTTGAATGAGAAGTGAACTCCTTATTTAAAAAAAAACCCATGCCTTAATCTCCTTTTCCAATTTTAGTATTAATCTGAAATGAAAGAAATTCGTAAACCAGATGAAATTACTGATGATTTATTAGATTCCAACCCTGGCTAACACACTAATTCGCTATATTTGTGTTTATTGAGGGTCTACAGGTTTCTGTTTTTTGCATTGTAAAAAACACGAAGATGGTGAGAAAAATGCTGCTTCCATAATAAAGAACTATGAACATTTTCAGTAGGGATATTGAAAAGGCTCATCCCTATGAGAAAGAGAAAAGTTTCACACAAGTTGAGGGAGCAGGAAGCACTACATTTTGAAATCAACTATATTGTTAATTATGGAACTTAAGACTAATCAGTTAGCTTTACTGGGTTTTGATATCATTATTTATGAAACAAAGTATTGAATTACCAGACAGGGCTACCTTATTTGCCTACTCAGATATCAAGATTTAGGATATGTAGTCTTATCTTTACCTTCCTAATAACCAGAGAATAACTAAAGAAAACATAATCTGTACATGAACAGATTTTTAACAAAAAAAGCATTGAAGTTGCAAACTCAAAAGAAAATGACTAAATGAGAACTAACATATTTTAGAAGCACAAAAGTGAAAAAGCCAAAATAAGAAGCAAACTTTTACACAAAATCTACCCTCTGGTAGAGCATAGGATATTTAGAAGAGAGATGTGTAAACCAAATAATGCAGAATAAGGAAATTAAAAGAACAGGTAAAGACATAACAGGAAAGTAAGATGAAAAGGAAAGCAAGAATTACAAAGCAACACAAAACGAAGTAGAGTAATAATTAGGAACAATCAAGTCAAGGAGAAGTGGAAGAGATGAGTAGCTGAGAAAGAAATAAAAGATGCTATCAGTTTATTAGACAAAAACTCTCTTCTGATCTAAATGTTTTATATGCGATGAACTTTTAATGCATTCTATAAACCATGTTTCAAAACCCAGAGAAAGAGAAAACTTTATTTTATAGTCTAGCATAATCATACTGAAATTTCAACAGAACCAAAAATTCAGATTTAACTCATATATAAATGAAAATTTAAAAGCCCATAAAACACTTAAATAAATATAGCAGAACATTAAAGAAACCCTCCATCATGTCTGAGCTGTAGTTTTGAAAGGACTGTAATAATAGCTTTATATTAGGAAAACAATTACCCAAAAATGTACATCACAACCAACTTGAAAATACCATGTAGGCACTAGAGTGATTTGAATGTCTGTGTTGCCCCCAGATTTTTTATGTTGGAATCCTAACCTCTTGTATGTTTCCTCTGAAGTTGGAGCTTTTGAGAAATGATTAATCCATGAGGGTGGAATCCTCACAAATGCTATTAATGCACATATACAAAGAGATTCCTAAAATCCTTCCATCATGTGAGGAACAGTAAAAAGTCAGAACTGGCAGAGGGTCTTTACCCCACCTTGCCGGGACTATGATCTTAGACTTCTAGCCTCCAGAACTGAGAACGATAATTTTCTGCTAGCCTATAATATTTTATTTGAGGAATCCGAAGTTGCTAAAGCAGGAACATCTGATATTGCCCCTAAGTTATTTGACATTCATTATTAATTTTTGCTTAAAAAATCTTTTTTAACTATGCATAGGAAAATATGACAATTTACTTAGCAGTAGGCATAAACAGTGCCTAAAACTTAATGGTGGGCCTATGGAATGGCAACTATTCTTCAGAGGGTTTGGAATGAATGCTACCCAATATCATGGTTCCATCCAGTGCTGGAAATTAACCCAACATGGAAGTCTAAAGACTGGGCAAAGAAATAACAGTCCAGTTTAACCTCTTTTGTTATCTGTTCAACAGCAACTTTTTGTCCTAAATTACTATGATGTCCACTACACATTAAAGTTGTTGATCCTAAGACACAAAGTAATCATGAATTTACTAATAAGGCAACTTTCTCTGCTATACCGTTTCTATGTTTCTTTATTGTTAACCTCATGTCTTGTCCTAGAAACCTTAAAATATAGCTATTCCTAAAATTTAACAGTAGTTTGAGCATGGCCAATGTTGTGGATTCGACTGTGTCTCTTAATAAGAAAAACTCAAGTCCTAGCTTGCTACACCTATCAATGTGACCTTATTTAGAAATAGGGTCTTGACAAATGTAATCAAGTTAAGATGAGGTCATCTAGGACTCTAGTGTAACCTAATTCAATAACTGTATTCTCATAAACTGAGGGAAATGTGGGCACACAAACACACAGATAGAAGATATGCAAGGGAGGACAGAAGTAGAGATTGGAATTCTAAAAGAAGACAGGAAATTCAGTGAGCTACTAAAAGCTGAAAGGCACTGGGAAGTATCCTCTTCTAGTCTAGAGACTTCAGCGGAATCATGCCCTTCCAACACACTGATTTCAGATCTTCATCCCCAGAACTATGAGTCAATACATGTCTGCTGTTTAAAACCATCTAGTTTATTATGATACTTGCTAATGACAGTCTTAAGAAATGAATGTGGCCTACAATGGGTATGTTTATGCCTGTAAGTGTTGTTTTACTTGATCATGGTTTGTAATCCTGAAAACTACTTTTCTGACAGTTATCTGAATAAGTATTTAAATAGAAACCTACTTTTAAATAACTTCCTTGAATCATTTTCCATACTAGGAAGATATATGGCTGCAAAATTAAGTAGTAAGAGGATATTGTAAGTTTTTTTAAAAATGGGAATCTGTATTAATTGCTTTAAATATCAATTGTTAGTCCTGGTAGTAATGCAAAATCTAAAAATATGTGCATCTCATAACAATGTATTTAAAAATTCTCTCCTCAATTATTTGTAAAACAAAAAATAGTTTAGTGAGTTGATTAGGTTATTGACAATGAATAAGATAAAGATCTTGCTTTGGAGAAACATACAGTGTTTTAGTGAAGTTAAGATATTTAGGATATTTCTGAAACCTATTTTTCATGAATAGAAAAATAGAAAGGAAGCACAAAGTAAATTATGTGAAGGTTCAAATGAAATATCACTTTCACAGTGATGAGCTTGGAGGTCATGAAGGAAAAATCAGTTGATCCTTGAAGTTGGATATAGGATGCTCATTTCAAAAAAAAGACTTGGCTTTCTTAAGGATACTTAAAAAACAGTATCATAAAATACTTGATCATAAAATATTTGCAGTCACTCTGCTCCATTAAAACATTCATTAAAACCAAGTAAAATTGTTGAGTTGACAGGATAATGCCATTATCAAGATCCAGGACATTTTAGGTAGAAAATTTGCATTCATGACTCATGAAATGATACTTTGGGACAAAATTGGAATGGTGTGTGTCCACAGTGGGGCTGTCTGACAAGTCTGAACTAGGGAGAACCAAAATAAGAGATGGTTATGATCCCTGCTGATGGAGAGGCATGACCAGTGCACAGTCCTGCAAGTTACTGTATTATTGGTGCAGGTGCCAGTGAAGGTGGTCAGCTTCTGAAGGCTTATGCTGGGGCATAGTTGTTTTCTTCTTTAGAAATTTTAATTGTAAAGTTTTTATATTTCTTTTTGAAATAACCAAAATCCATCATAGTGTGGTAGAGGACCCCTGGAAATGGACTCAGCAATAATCTTTTATGTTTTTGTTTATTCAGACCTTGACTGTTTTCAAAACAGACATGGCACCTTACAATAGAAAGTTTATAGAGACAGTACAAATAGAACATATTCAAATTCAGATAGTGTGAATAAATTAGACACTGCTGTCTCAGTTAAGACTGGGCTACCTTTTTTTGTTCATTCTTTGCATTGTCCAGTTAATTGGAAAAACAAGCAAATCCAGCAATAATCCAAATAAAGTAAAAGATGAAGGGGGGATTTTTTTTGTTTTTATGGCCACGTAGAAAACAAAACTTTGGACACAAGAGATGGAGAAACACAACTGTATATTTTTAAAGTTACAATTCTTATTGGTTTTATCCATTAACAAAATTTCTTAGTTATCTATTTCTTAGAATAATGGGTATATTTCTCTAATTGCTAAGAGAATTAAAGAGTCATGTTATGGACACAAGTATGGTAGAGTTTAAAAACACACTCTACTGTGTATTTTTGTATTAATTAAAGTTTTGGCAACTTTAACAAAAAGTGAGTTACAAAGGAAAATGAATTTAAATGGATTTAAAAGAGAAGTTTCTTGCTGCTATTCATAACTAGGAGACATGGAGATAACTTTTTAAATTAAAGTTCTGCGGTTATTTTCAAACCTACGATAAAACCTGCAGCCAAATTTTAAGATATCATAGCTCGGTGGAAGTCAAGTCTCTTCTACTACGCGCATGCAACCGCCACTATTGACTCTGGGTTTCCTTTCTTCTCCATGGAAATATCCAACCCCCAGTGCTTCTGAGTGTGTGAAAACCAGAGAACCGCAGCCCCAGTGTTCTTCATCACAGACTATTTGTGGTTTGGCATTGTGCGCTATACAACTGTGCCTGTGTAGAGTGATATACAGGCTGGCCTGTTCAGGCTGAAGCTCAGCGTGGCTCATCAACTCACCCATTACTAACTCCATAGGTGCCCATGCAGATGGGGACCGGAGCAAGCCCAAAGGCTGTCTCTTTAAAACCCACATTGTATAATTACCAAAAGAGCCGAAATGAGTTATTTATTTCCTTGTCTACACATAGGCCTAGGGAATACTTGTTTTCACAATATAGGAAAAGTTGTCTTTAATAGCTATTCCTCAAGTATATTCTGCAACAGAAATCAGTGTGTTATAGGTGGCAGACTGAATAACATTTTAAAAGCATCATTTTTTTTCTCTTTTAACCTCAGTACTGAGCACATGGCTGAGCACAACCCTATGATCTGTGACTGTGATCATGAGACAGAGAGAGGTCTTGACACCCTCCCCAAACCTCCATTCAGTCCTAGATCTTTCTCAGTGATTAGATCCAGAAAGTCACAAACAACTAATCAATGTTAAATGCAATTTGATGTGTTTTCTATCCTGATTTTTAATATTATCAATATTTGATTCTAGATACTTAGTCTTTCAATGTGCTTATTCCAGTGATATTTCTTCCCTCTGGGCGTGATATACACAGCGCTTTGTGAGTTGGTACCTAAAAGTTCTGTTTCCTTGTTTTCCTATGTTTTGACTCATATTGGTCATTTTGAAGTTTCTCTTGAAAGACTTTTACAATTGTTTAAAGAAAGTCAGACTGGATAGAACCTCTACTATAACCTGTATGAATAACCTTAAACTCTATAAGGCTAAGTTTTGCTCAGTATTAAAAAAAAAAAAAAAAAAAGATTACTGAGCATATATTACATAGCATTTTAGTCATTATACAGAAAGAAATAGAGTTGTTGCTTTCAAACTAGGAAAAAAGTATTTCAGGGAACCATTTGTTCTGTTTTCGGAAGAACAATTTGGGTTGACAAAATGCTTTCACAAACTCTTTGAATAAGCAAAAGTCTCAGATACAAACTCTGCATGTAGCAGTCTTCTGAAATAATACAGCTAGTTGGCAGTGTGTGTGATCAACACCAACTGCTCTGAAGCTTTGGGGAAAGGCATGGACTTGTGTATGCTGTCTACAATACAGGAATGCCATTGAAATCCAACTTAATCCATTAACTCATAAAACTGATTCAGTGTTTGTTAAGCGCTTGGCAATACATTTTCTCCAATTTCAAAACTCTTTGGAAATCCCACCCACGTTTGAACATCTTCTTTTTCTTCTAATTTTCTTCAAAGTAATCTTTGTAGAATAGGAACACCAAGTAACTCATGTAATAAGGGTGGAAATTCCTATCAACACCTGACACTTCGCACATTGCAAAGAGCATGGTCTTTGATGTCAGATAGGCCTTCCACTTACTTTTATATGAGCCTTGACAAGTCAGGTGACATCTCTGAGCCATATTTCTTCATCTCTTGAGTGGGGATCATAATACCCACCTGCCAGGACCATCGTGAGGATTAAAGGGATAATACATATTAAAGTCTTGGCATATACTAGCTAGACATTACGTAAAAATTAGTTATCATTCTTATTATCAGTAGTAATACTGTTGAGGGCTCCTGGTTAAGATTATGTTTATCACTCATGTATTCATTTCAAAGAATGTTTACTGTCCCATATCTGCTGTGCATAGGGTCTGTGTTGGGTACTACAGAGTATGGGTTGGGGATGGGGATGAAAGTGACATATGAATATTTGCCTTCAGTGGTCTTGTGTTCTAGTAGGGAAAATTAATGAACTTCAATAGTTAGAAAAGAAAGTGTTGAAGAGTGACAGACTTAATGATCTGGACTTAGAAGGAAGAGTCCAATTTTATTATGGTGGAGAAAGAAGCAGTAGGTATCCCAGAAAAAATACAACTCCATTTGCCCTCCCCACTGAATAATTAGATCCTTCCAGATCAATTTGCTGAAAACAGAACTCCCCTTCCTTCCTCATCTAAATCTCTATGATTCTCTGCACCAGTTTCTACTTCTAGTGGGTCATCATTTTGATCTAGCAGATCTAAAAAAGGTTTTAAAGATCAACTTCATCATTCCCCTGAAGGCCACCATACGAAGAAAAAACTCTATTTTAAAAAGCAACTATTGCTTTTTTCATGAGATACCAGACAATTGTATATCTTTCCATTACCTTTCTGTGGTATCTTTATTTTAGTTTCACTTCCTAAATTTCTCAGGCAATGATGTTTTAAGTTTTCTGCATGCTTACTGCATCTTTTACAGAAGACATCTTCACTGTAGCATTCATCCTTTCCCTTTTTCTTAGAATCACATATTTTGAATTTTCCTTCTTTTAACCAAACTATCATGGTACTAGACTTACAGAAAACTCTTAATGCATCTTCTTCCTAATTTATCACTTGCATTGAAAGAGCTTAAAGTTGAAATGTGGTTCTTGTTACACCTGAAAGAAACTGTAATTTCATAGGATGTTTGTTAACTGACATGTCTGAAATAAAAGAATCAAGTACCTTGGAACCAAG
Organism: Uropsilus gracilis; assembly: GCA_004024945.1. NCBI lineage: Eukaryota > Metazoa > Chordata > Mammalia > Eulipotyphla > Talpidae > Uropsilus > Uropsilus gracilis. The sequence goes on along the minus strand of PVHY01008445.1, from coordinate 43,122 downwards.
GTTGTCAGTGTGGTGGTGGAGAATGTATCAGAGGCACCTCAGTTTAAGACTTTCATCTATTCCTTAACTGTGCTGATGTCTGTGACTCAGTTTCCTCAGCAGTGAAACAAAAAAAAAAACAAGGAAAAAATAGCAATTGTTTCTTGATAAAAATGTTCTGAAATAAATAAGGGAATGATCGTTCTAAGTTGTTTGACACTTCATTAAACAAAACTGACTGATTGGATAAGATGGAGGATAATGACAAAACTAGAAAAAGTGATGAAAATTCCAAGAAGTTGGAATTCCACAGAGTGCAGGAGAGGTATTGAAAGAGAGACATTCTTGAATCTTCAAAGAATAACTACTGACCTGGACCAAGTTAAGTTGCAATCGATGCCTTTTAATATTACATGTGACTCACAGCTAACCGGATTTGAACCTAGATTGGCATTAGTATCAATGTGTCCTTGATATTCATTTCCTCCACCTCACCCCCAAATTTTCATTATTCTCTTCTTTTCTGTGAATTTAGATATTTTCAGCATGGTTTTATGCCCCATTGAAATATTATCACCTTCGAAAGTGCTTCATGGTTTTATCTCCTTCAAGTGTATTCCCGTGGAAACAGAGTCTAATGTAACGCCAAGGAGGGGCCTTTCCCATGTGTGTCTTCAAGAATGCCATCAATACAGGCAATGAAGTTGGGAGTACAGGATTTATTGGAGCTTTTCAAAGGGATTTCTTTGATTCTCTCTAAGGGCTCTGTTTTTCATAAACTTTATTAGAAATGTAATGTTATCAAAAAGAAAAAATCAAGTACATTGCATATATATGAATCATAATCAATGGGGACTAGATATTGTTTTTGCTTACATAAAGAGGCTGTTTTACAGTTGATATTTATTTTTCAGTGGAAAAAATTGTTAGGGTGAAGGAAGGGAAAGAATGAAAGGATTTAGAAGGCAGTTGATTTATAGTCAAGTAAAATTTGTGAATATACACAAAATCTACCACAACTCTCTCTTTATCAGCTTATGGGCAACTTTTCTCCATTCTGTGCTCAAGTATGGGCTGAAGTGGCCAGTCCTTGGACATCCAAGGACACAACTGTCTGAATTCCCATGAAGGGGTCCCTCGTGCTTGACAGTTCCTAATAGTGGAAACTTGAACACCAAACTTCACTTAGGCTTAGTTTTCTTGTCTGTAAAACACAGTTACTAAAAATAGTGGACCTGGGATAATTAACATGTGCAGACAGATCATTTTAAGTCATCCCCTCTTTCTTCATAAGTGACAAAGTCATCTTTAATACTGTTACTGTAATGATGGATACTAATAATGGCAAAAAAGAAATACAAACTAGGATTTTTCTACATGTGACTACCTATATAATATGCCAATAAAAATTACACTACAAAAACAAAAGGATAATTGATTCATATTTTTAATTATATTAATGTACTTTTTGTAGAAGTGGAAATTTATACCTACATTTACATAATATATCATTGTTTTTGGGTTTACATCTTGTGCAAAGGCATCGGTGATTTTGTAAACTTGGTTTTTGCTTATTGATACTCAATGTACAGTATAATCAGACTTGCTCTGTTGCATTTATAGTGGGTTTTTATTAATTTTAATACCAAACATTTTCTTTCATGAAGAAACAGACATACAGTAGTTAAACAGATATTGTATATAGAACAAGATTGGCAGATATATAAAAATCTCCTCTCACAATAAATTCTAAAAATTGTTATACTGACAAATTTATGTTTCCATCAGGTTTAAATGTCCCTGAAACTTAAAAAAAAGTACATCACTATCATTATCCTGAATAAATATGGAGGTAAATTTTGTAGCATTTTAAGCACCATAGCATACTGTAATATTGCATATGTTTTGGTTAATTCAGAGATTCGCTTTTCTTTTGCCCAAGATAACACCCAATTTTTAAAATCCTCAATTTGTGGTCACATAAATTGTATTATAGCTTTCCAATACTTTGGAAATATCATTTAATGAAATATTTCAAATTATTTATATTACTAACCATTGCAATTGTGAACTTTCATCAAGTCAAACAATAAAAAGCTTTTAAAGATGTGGAAAATTCCACTAGTTCATAAAAGTTCATTAAACTGTCTACTACATTTTGTAAACTCTTTTGCAAAAATTAGAGAAAATATTTTTATGATCATTGATATTAACATTATTTGACCAGTTTCTTTAGAATAAATGTCTGATTCCTTTAGAAAATGAATGGTGCAACAAAATGTCCTTCTTTCCTTTTGCTTCTAACAATATTACTATTCTTTAAAAATTTAATTTTTTCTTAGGTAAAGTACTACTTTACCTCTTGTTATTGTATAGTTTATGATGTTCTCCATAATTTCAATTACTGAACTTCAAGTCTAGGTATTTTACTTAAAAGCATATAGTATTTTAAAGTATATTGATCAATATAACTTGATTATTTAAAAATACTGGCTTTGGTATCTATGTAAACTCATCTAAAATTCCCCCCCCCAAAAAAAAAAGTTTAGGACATTTCATTTATGGATTGAAATTTATACTTATCAACCAAGAACACAACTCCTTGTACAACCACTCTGTTTTTGATTTTTCAATTAATTCTCCAAGTGGTCACAAATGAAACAGCTCTAGTTGTTTCTTTATTTTTTTCAATTACTCTGCTGTTGACATTTATTGAGAATCACCTACTTATAGAGGAGTAGATATTACCATGAGTACTAGGGATATTGGCTACTCTTGGCATGATTTCGAATGATTCCAAATGATCGTAAATATAAAATTGATGTGACTGTCTGTAGCTGGGTCTTTGCCTGCCGGAGGTTGCCAGTATAACTGGGAGTTCTCCGAATTGACTTCTGTATAGAATATAATGCTTATTAAAGGATAAATAACAAAAAAAGTGCTAATTTGAAGCTTACATATATTATTGAAATGCAATAGTAACTATAAAAATAATTCAGAAGTTAGACTAACAAAATTTTTTTTTTCTTATAGAGAAGTATTTATCACAGACAGTGTTTAGAATTTTGATCCTTGGTGATAATAGAAAGCAGACCAACTTTGCAGTATGTTTTGGTACTGCTTTTAAAATCTTTCAGACAATGCACCCCTCATTGCCTGTACCCAGGGAAGGTAGCTAACCTCATTCTACACTGGGTACCACTCTAGGAAACCTGGGACATCTACGAGGGCGTAAGCTGACATCCATTAGGGTCTTAAAATAGTCTAGTTTCCCTTTTTAAAGCATTTTGAGTTTAGTCACACCCATCCCAAATTTACCCTGAAGTCTACTTGTCTATATAGACATATGTGCATACATGCTTCACATACTAACTAGCATTCCCATGATGCCTGACCCTGATCTACTCTTTGGGAACATAGGGTGAAAGAGTTAGCAGTTTCTGCTTTTGAGGAATGTACTAACCCATTAATGAAAATGCTATTTTTCCCAGTAACCATCTTTGAAAATTTTCTTAATATCGGCTTAAAATAAGGCAGCTGCAAGTCACAGTATGAATGACTTAACCTATGAGGTTATTGGCATATTAGATTAGCAGGTTGCTTACAGGTGTGAGGACTTGGTTTGGCTGCCTCCTAAATCACATCATTCGACACTCTAGTTCCTCTCATCTTTTGTCTCTATTAACCTCTGTTTATGTGCAGCGGGTCCCCTTGTGGTAACAAGATGTCTGCTCCAAACTTCGTGAACTCCCCAGTGATTTCTCCTTGTGTCCAATTGGCCAGAAGTGGGTCACATACTTAACACTGAGTAAATAATTGATGACAGGAAATAGGATTGTTATGAATGGATCGTATGGATCATGATTGATTATCTGGGTCTGTGCATATGGCCGCAAGAACGAAATCAGAGCTTTGTTAGCTAAGGAGTGAAGAACCATGGTTGAATTAGGCTATCAATAGTGTCTGCATAGCTGAGCCTGGAGAATTGTGTGTCAATTCCAAAAGGACAACTTTGTCAAATTACTGCCTCAGTCACTTCCTTGTAAATGATAACTGTACTTGACCCTACTTAGCCCACACAGATGCTTGAGCCTGTGGTTCAAACTTTATCTTAGAGAAGTTCTAAATTCTGTTTTGAATAGCTTTAAGAAAAGACCCTCTTCATTCCTTAGTTTCATTCAATTCATACTTTTAGGATTAAGTAAACTTCTGGGTTTCTTCTTAGCCAAACACTGCTAAAAACTGTTCACTAGTGCCTATGGTTTGTCAGAGCAGACGCTGCTCCTGTGACAAGATCTGCTGATGACATTGTCACTGTTCACACAAGATCCTTAGTGGCCTTGTTGCATGTATCTATCAAGAGATGCATCTAAGACATTTGCTCCCATCATTTAGTAACTGAGAGCACCTCCCTGCTCCATTGCATGCCAGTTAGAAAAGCAAAAATATATTGCTTGCCTCTGAATTATTTCAGTCCAGCTACTGTCAAAATCACATAAACATGTGACAAATCTCCCTAGCTATGTAAAAAGTCAGAGCCCTGGATACAATTCAGAGAGTATAAGTCACTGCAGCAGTTCAAGTACTTCACTGCTGAATCATTCCAGCCATATACTATGTAGTCTAGATACATAAAACCCCATGAAGAGGAGACAAGACAAAATCCTCCCTAGATCTGTGCCTGTTTTCTGGAGGAGACAGTTGGCTATTAAGAAACATGCCAAGATACATCCTCTTAGATGTCTAAAGATAGGATGATATGTAGGATAAATGGATTATTGGGGTTTTTAAACCTTCTGCCATTAGCCTCTATGAGTAGCCCTGTGGTATTGTGCCCTCCCCATGATTGTGCAGACTTGGCCCAATGAATGTGTGCATGTGTGAGTGGGCATACATGGGCCTAGGAGGAGATGATAAAAGGGTGGCATCACCCTTGGAAGAGAGAAAATAAATAATATGAAAAAGAGAGAAGTCCAGAGAGGGAACACTAGAGAGAGTTCAGAAAAAGAGTATGAAGATTTCTGAGATACTTGGGGGCAAGCCTACCTCCCAGCTCCCCTGCTCTGGCCCATGGTTGCAAGATAACACATTAAGGTGCTTGAGAGATGTCCCCTCAGAAGACATAAATGATTGTTAGCATTGATTTGTTCATCTAGATTCTCTTAGGTTGTCTCTAGATTGATGACAATTTAGTACAGCGTAGCCACGAAACAAAAATTAGGATTGAACATTCCTGGTTTAAATTCTTCTATAATCACACAGACTAGAAACTCTCCTAGTCTCTATACTAGTGTTTTTGAGACATAGATTTTAAATATGTAGATGAGATCTCCCAATGCAGTTGGGAGATACAAGCTTGTTCCTAAGTAGGTGATCTTCAAATTGGGTCAAAAGGGACAAAAGTCACCAACCAACACGTCACAGAATAAAAGCAGTTTTTTAAAATGCAGCTTCCACTGCCCAGCTTCTTACCAGATTTGCATCACCCACCCATGCACAGCAGTTGCTAAAGTCACAAGCAATTTAAACAGCAGGGTTTTATTTACAGGGGAAATTAAGCAGGGAAACAAAAAGTCCTTAATGCCACAAGTGGCCAGTTATCTTACACCAAGTACCGTTTAGTGCGAAGGTCCCAAACACATGTCCAAGGCACGCTGCAAAATTCAATCTTTCTTTTCTGTCTTCTCTTTGCTTCTTCTCTCTCCAGAGTTCTGAGCTGTGCCTTCTTTAAGACTCTTCAAACTTTACCAACTGATGTTGATACAAAGTCAGTTTTCCAATATGCCACTTACTGCCACGCCCCCCACACACTTCCTTTACCAGGCCCACCTTCCTGGCATCTGACCACATACACCAGGCCTGCCCTCAGCAGCCTCTGGTCACCACTAACCTGCCATTCTGGCATCTGACTCCACTGGCATCTGATTCCACTGGCTACTTCTCTGCCGACCACGCTCCTCCCATAGCTCCTTGCCACCACCAACTCACTCTTCCAGGGAGCTCCCCCACCCCCCACCAGGCCACGTGGTTTTGTGCTAGTAGTCCACCATTCTCCTCTCTTCTTTTCTTGCTTCTTCTCATGGGTCTTCCTCTCATGCCCCGCCCACTAGGGCATTTTGGCCCCCATACAATTTTCAACTATGTCACTACCTTATATGAATCTTAGTGAAACTCTTTCTCCTCTTTGGATCTACGGTCCTGTGTATGTGTAGTGAAGGGTTGTACCAAGCTCAGGTAAACTGTGATATAAAGGATCATAGCCAAATGTATTGAAGAAGGAAGAAGCAGAGGAGAAAGGGATGGAGGAAAAAGAAGCATTCCTTTAAAATGGTGAATTGATGTTTTTGAAATTGCTGGTTCTGTCCCATTGATGTGTAGGAAAATTTAGTAGGTTGTGACTAGTGTTTTCAAATGTGATCAAATGGATTAGAGGGTAGGGTAGGGTAGGGTAGGGTAGGATAGGGTAAGGTAGGGTAAGGGAGAGTAATATAGGATCAACTATGATAGGATAGAACATGCCAGAGCACTGTAGGTAGCAAGGATAGGTATTGTTTCATCAACTTTGGGTATTTGTGTATAATGGATCATATTATGAAATATATATATATAAATATATATAAATATATATATATATATATATATGAGTCACTCTGAGAATTATCCCTCTGTTTAAATGCATAGGTGAACATGTTAGAAAATTAGGGAACTCTTTAGGTACTAAAGAATACTCTATTAGGGAATCTATCACATGAATCTGTAGAATAAAGAACCATAGTGATTTAGACTGAAAGAATTATATTCTTTTTTAATCAAATTTTTATACTAACAGTATTTTCAGCATGGTTGCAAAATGTTAAAGAGAAAGCAGATGGTATGAATAGCTTTCTATAGAAGATAAATACTGTTGGAGGTGTTGAAGATTGTTTTTAATTCAAATGGTTTTTAAAGAGTTATATTTATCATTAAAATGCATTCTTCACAGACATAAATGAAGGGCATGGGATACAATTTCTGATGATTTAAGGAGGAAGATTTCATTTCAAAGAAATTTTTACAAAAAATGTGTCTTGAAAACGAATGCACAGAAAACTAAAGTGTTATTTTTTTTTCCTCTTGAGACAACTACTGAAGAAGGTTTCCTCATCTCTAGTTCTAGAGTGGAGAGCTCTCATTTCTGCAATTCCATCTAACATCTTGAAATGGCACACTGAGGGAATATGTTTAGCAGTTGGCAGGCAGGCTTAGCTTCTCAGGGAGGAAATCGATTACCATTTCAGGACTTCCATGCAGCCGCTGTCCAAACCACAGTAAGCACGATAAAACATAAGTTAAGCTGCCCTCCTGCTGATATGCCTGGGACACCATCAACATCTACTTCCAAATATCATAGAAGGGACCATGTGGAATCCTCTGGCTTCTGGAGCATCAGATTGAATGGGGGAACCTGTTTTTTATTATGGTTGGGGTTAAAAAAAATGTTTAACTATTCCATGACTTTAATGGAACACAGATTTGGTTTGTCTTGGAAACGACTGTTTGGCATTATAATTACAATTTGCTTGCAGCATCAGCGCAGGCACATAGTGGAGCTGGCTTCCAAACCACGAAGGCAAAGAAGAGAGAGGACAAGCACTAAGATACATGTGTGCGTACACACGTACACACATACACATCACCCATTGGTTCATTTGCAATTCATGACACTTGGAACAGGGAAGATTTTTTTCAAAAGGCAACATCCGTTCCCTGACAAACTCATAAATCATTTTATTTCTCTGCTATAAAGCAAAAATCATTCTTAAAACCAATGTGGTCTTTGAGTTTCTGTTCATTTGGCAAATGCTTCTCATTTGAAATAAACCTGCTGTCAAGTTTGACAAGAAGTCCACATTCTCTGAATGTATGTGCCTTGCAGTGCTCATCCAGAGACACGCCATTTTGGATAATGCCCTCACTGAGCTACTTTTGCCAGAATGTTGCACTCTGCATTTATATTCATCCTTTGGGTCCCTGCCAATGTAGTCCTTTCACCACTTTTCAGAGCTTTAAAGTTTCACTAAAGGTTTAACTGTGATAGTAGAATCTGGAAATATTCCAAATGGAGTAGGAGAAACAAAGTAGATCCCAGTTAATAAGATTCTGCAAAACACCATGTGTTAATTCAGGAGCTTTCACTAGTATCAGTAACTATAATTCTGGGCTGGGTGAATGTTAGAGGAGGGGTGGGACTATTGACTGTAAATTATTGAATACCCCAAATTTCATCAACAGGGTCTTTGTACTTACTATTGTCTTTCCATTAAATGCTTTTGTCAGGTCAACTCCTGTGTCTCCTTTCGATCTCAATTCTTTTGATTCTGATAATTATTCTCTGAGTTCAGTGTTATTATGACCTTTTATTAATCAAGAAACTGAGGCTGAACTAATCCAGGAAGTTTGTTAACTGATTAGTACATAATAGAAACAGAATTCCTACCTGCATTTCTCAATTCAGAGCCTATCTTCTTAAAGATCAATTATACTTCTTAATTTTTTGCTTCAAAAAGAATTTGCTATGGTACAGAAGGAAAGTATGTTCTTAGAGACTAGTTCTAGAATGTAATGGAGCTGCTCGTGTGATGTGGTAATCTAAAGGTTCATTGAGGAACTCTTGAAGGAAGCAAATCTTGAGCTGAGTCTTGAAGAAATATTAGAAGAGGAAGAAATATTCAAGAAAGCCTGACAAAATGGCACATGGTTGTGAAACAGAAAGACATATATAGAAAGAGAGTCTAAGGAAATTAGTACTATGCTAGTGTTGTTGCAATTAGAAAAGTGGTAAAAGTTAAGGTTGTAGAATCTAGTAGAAATTCATTTAAGATATAAGGTGCTAAGTGACATTGCTTCCAACCCAGGATGTAACATGGTAACATGACCATACATATTATTTAGTACTGTCAGCATGGCTTCCACACTGGCAACAGGGCTAGTCTAGAGGAGGACCTTTGTGGTACATGCTTTAATAGGGCAAATAAAACATGCTATAAGACTGAGGCAGCGATGGTAGATGGAAAGGCAGATGGTAGATGGGTCCATGTCTTGAAAATTTAGATGACAATAATAAGCCTTGGATTTGGGAGGTGGGGCGGGTCAAAGATAAATTTATATGCCTACGTTTCTGCCTCATGTTGCCAGGGGGCATGATGGCTCCATTTTTGGAAGGAATTAGTCTTAGTGAAAAAAGGGGCTTGCTACCTTGGTTTAGCACAGAATGGGTTGTGATGGCACAACTGCAATGGTGATTTGAACGTATATAAAAATTTGTATGTATATAAGAAGTTGCTATGAACATTGGGTTGAATGAAGCTTGTATACAACATTTTTAGAGAGACTTCACAAGGAACAGCAGAGCAACTGAATTTTATGGAATTTCCAGAGCAAAAGAAACTAATAGGAGAAATTTGAACTCTGCAGGACTCAGAAGCATTTGGCCACCAAGATACCCTGTGTCAACCCTACCTACCTTTATGAAATATGTATTCACTTTTCTTTGGGAGTGAAAACAGAAGAATCTATGAAAAATTTTGTAAAGTCATCATTTATCTGAGTGTGCAGAGGCTAACTACTCCAACAATGGAGGACATAAAAGCATTCTGAGAAGTTAGACTTGCTCTTGAAGGAATGGATATTTTAAATATGTTTTTCTTAGAAAAAATGGGAGCTGAATTTAATTGACATGAATATTTGTGAATCCAATAACTTTCATAAAGCCACCTTATATTTCTGTGGCAGTTCCTTTTGCAATCATTTTGACAGTATGCTCAATGTTAAGAAAATGGAGCAGGGAAGAAAAAATACTTTCATTTTCACCATTATGTATTCAAAATTTGGGTTTATATAATTATTTTCTAATTAGACTTCATTTGTGGCCAGCCATGCCCATTCACAATGAGATCTCACAGACTTGACTGTGAGCTTGACCGCTATCTGCCAGAAGCTATTTGAGGCACTTTGATGTACAATATTTCCTCCTAAGCTTCACGAGAGAGCTGGGATGATTTTGCCCATTTTACAGTTAATGAAATGGAGACTCTAAGAGGTGCAGCTATTTGTTCAAGTTTACTCTACCAATTAGAGGGGGCCAAGGATTTGAACACATGGGTGCACACACTAAACATTTTAAATTCTAAGTCTAGTGGGTTTTTTTTCCTTCTTAATACAGCTGCTGTTTCTAATTCTAAAATGTGGTTCACATCTTGCTGATTTTTCTAAATGAATAAATCTTTTCTTTCTTTAACTCCTGAGCACCCTAGTTTCACAAAAAAATAAATAGAAAGTGTGAATTTGTGATCCTTATAAAAGAATCACTCTTAGATGACCTGTGCAAATTGTTTGGTCTACATAATTATTATTTTCATGATTAGTTTAAGGAAAATCAATGGGTAGTATGTGAAAATCAGTAGCAATGTATGTTCTCATCAATTTTCTTGAGACTGGAGGGTCATGGTTACTTAAGTATATCTATAGGGCTGTTTAGTATCAGACAAACTATATGGCATACTGTAACTTTAAAGATATCCAAGTCATCTTGGAGGTTTAAAACAAGGCAAGAAGCAAAATCATGCCTTCAGTAAAATAGTTCTCTATGACTGCAAAATTAGTCTTGGGTAACATAGTCCTCTGTGGCTTCAGTTTCTAAGTAACCCCCTACACTTAATTCAAGAAAATATACTTAATTGCTGTTATTTCCATTTAGATTTTTGTCTTTTATTTCATTTTCATATAAAACTGAGTGGGCACTGCTTCTGTACATGGGGAGAAAATTCTTGTGTCTCTCAACTGGATTTGCTAGGATATAAAAGCAAGCAATAGAAAAAACTAGAAGTGAAATTTTGCTACATGATGAGCATGTCAATAAATTTATATACACCATACATTTTTAATGTGTGCAGTGATTTTTATAAATCTAAGCAATGATTGTTCAAGGAAGATTTTTTAAAAAGTTACTTTGCTCCTTCAGTTCATTAATTAAGCAATACTTACTGAATGCCTACTCTAATTAGACCCTATGTTAGATGTCAAGCGCATGAAAATAAACAAGATGAATATGGCTTTGGCTGCTCATATCAAAGATAGTAAGTCACAACCAGTGCCTATTATAAGTCATATGTACATCCTGTACATCAGTAGTGCTATTAGATATTAGCAGTAAAATAGATATCTGATCACTTGCTAAGAAGAATCCCTGAGTAAGAAATCAAACACACAAATATGATGGAGGCTTTCTCTGCGTAAATTGATTTTGATCACAACTTTTGTGACGATGATGACTAAAGAAAAGAGATTGATATGGATAACCAGAATTTAAGTATTTGGATTTTTGTGAGGAAGGAGCTTGTGCTTTGAAGTTGGAAGTTAACTGTAAATCTCATCTCTGTTCCTTACCAACTATGTTTAGTTGGTAAGGAATAGAGATTTTCTAGGATTTGTTGTTTGTTGTTGTATAACAAAGTACCCCAAAACAGCAGCTTGAAATAATGCATATTTGTTAGTTCACAGTTTCTGAGCAGGGTTTTGCTAGGTCTTTCACAACTAGTGCAGGGTCTTTCACAAAACTACCAACCATCAAGTTGTTGACTAGAGGTATGGTCATCTCAAAACTCCACTGGGGTGAGATTCACTTCCAAATTCACTCAGTAGTTGGTAGAATTGAATTCTTGAGGGAATGTTGATTGGAGGACCTGACTATTGACCAGAGACTGCCCTGAGTTTTTTGCCAGGTGGGTCTTTACAAAGGTCAGTTCACAATATGGCAACTGGCATCATCAAAATGAGTTAAGTGAAGAGAGCAAAGCAAAAATACAAGTTACTCTTTTATCATCTAATCATAACAGTGATAACCTATCCCATTTTCTGTATTCTGTTCACTAGTAACAAGTGACTGGATCTACTCACATACCAATAAGGAGTCTACAGTTGGATGTATCATATGGGGACTTTTTGGGAATTTATTGCAGGAGTTTCCTTATTCAAATTACAAAGCTACTCATCAAGTTCACAAGACCAAGTTCACTTAGCCTCTTTTAGCCTTAGTTTCCCCATGCATAAACTAAGGATAATATCCACATTTTACTGTTGATGTGGGTATTAGGCACATAAGACTATATAACACCCCTGGTTTTATAATATACAATATCTAACATGATATCATGGTTACTCAGTAAATTATAACTACAATTGTTGTTGTTTTGTTGACATTGTAAGTAGAAGAACTATGATTTCGATCCAGGTATGCATGATTCTAACCCATACTGACTCCACATCACCTCCTACACACTGTTGCTTTTGTTCTGCAATAATCTTTTCTGAGATGGGTGCTATTATCTAAGAAAATTTGCTTAAAATAGTCTAAGAAGAATCATCTATCCTAGTGTCACAGGCAAAGGGAGAGGCAAGGTGGATTTTTTTCCCCTACATAACAACTGTAAAATATGATGAAGCCTTTGTAGGAGAGGTTTTCTTTGTTCAAGTCTTTAGCTGCTCTCATAAGACATTTTAATGTTAATAGGGCTCCCAGAGGGATAATATAATTGATACAATACCCTTCCAAAGCTGTTCTAAATATTGCAGTCACCGGAGTGTAGTAATATATCTTCCCAATGTCAGAGAATGCAGAGTGGTGGCTGAACTCTGACTTACTTGACTCTGGATGGTTTCTTTGAAGAAGGATCTTAATAGGGAGGCTGACTTTGGAGGCATGGGAGCCAGCCTGATGAATGTGCTGGAAGTGCTGCAGTGGCCTTTAAAATGCCTGAATGTCACTGGGGGAAATAAAAATGCTAAGGAGAATTAATGTGATAAGCAAGTGCTGTTTGTGAGCCATCTCAGAATCATGGACTTCAGATTTTAGCAAAACCACAGAGTGTGGTGGAAAGACTGTGCACTTTGTAGTCAGCCAGACAAAGCTGGGTTTGAGTCCAAGTTCTGCCTCTTTCTAGCTGGGTGGGACTTTGAGCAAATGATTTAACTTCTTTAAGACTCTCAGCTACTTATTCTATAAAGTTAGTAATAATAACTGTATTACATGGTTACATTGGTTTCAAGGATTGCATTAAATGTGTTTAATAATTTTTAGACTTCATTTTCCTCTTAGAGCTTGCTTTTAATTCAGTGACAGTAAATACTTAGTTACTGGCTCTCTGGGGTGGGCTAGTGCTAAGGTTTAATATTTGTGTTCCATCAAAATTCATATCTTTAAATTTTATCCCCTATAAGTGCTAGGATTGGGAGGTGACTCTTCTGGGGTGCTTAAGTCATAAGGGTACAATCTTCATGAATGAGCCTCATGCCCTATCTAAGTCTCCAGAGAGATCTCTGGCTCTTTTCCTATGTTAGGATACAAGAACTTTGGAGGAGACTCCCATCTAGCCATGTTGGCACCTTGGTATCATACTGCTAATCTCTAGAATTGTGAGAAAAACATTTGTTTCTTATTGGATCCCCAGTCTGTGCTAATTTGTTGTAGCAGCCCCCATGAACAAAGGAAGAAGGGAAGCACTAATTTCTTAATGTTTTCCATTTTCTGTGTTGTAATATCTTCCGTTGTGCTAACTTTCAGGTACTGCTGGGAATTCACTGAACCTATGGTTGGGAAGAGATGTTCAGTCAAATGTTAGAAGTTTCTCTCTGTCATTCCCTCCAATTCTTTTTCTCTCTTATGCTGAATATATGCCTTTGTCAGGGCTCTGTTCCTGATTTTATGAAATTAAAATATTTCATAAAAATTTCAATCTCCCATCCCCCTTTCTTTGACTAAGTGGACCACTGTCTCTCAAGGGTAGGACTTGGTTAGCAGTGGCATCTTTGTACAAAAAGAGCAAGATAGCTTCTTCTCCCTTCCTTTGAAGTACAGTGGCCCTAACAGCATGAGACTTGACAAGGGAAACAAAGACTGAATTTTAGTGCTTTCTTACCCCTTTAGCTGATAACCCTGTGCAGGATGCAGCCTTTCTGGCTTTCTTGTTGATATTGCCTTTTGTGTTCCCCTTTGCAAGGCACAATTCCTTCTAATTACCCCCCACCCCAACACCCACCACCTCAAAAACAATTGCTAGTGAGTAGGATATACCTCCTGAGAACAACAAAGACACTTCCATCCCCTATTTTGGTATGTCTATTAATGAGCAAGATCAACCACACATGGTTATTTTCAGTGTGTAATCTTATGTAGAAAGATGTATGTAGTTGTAAATGCATGTATTACTTGTAAGGGCTGAGAAATAAGAAATGATGAGTGAAATTTCCCCAGTCACCGAACTCCTAACTAGGCATCAGCGTTAGGTCTAAAAATTGAGGTTCCTTCTAGTATATAGAAAGTGTTCAGATCTGTATCATATGAGATAGATCACAACTTACTTTCAAAAATGTTATCTAATTTGGAAAAGATACTGTGAGGTCAGTCACAGAAGCTCAGCAAATTTTATATAGTAGAATGTTGAAACTGGACTTCAAACCTTCAAAGGGTCTTTTCACTATAGGTTGCTACTATTTTTTTTCATTTTTCCAGAAATATATTAATTATATGTTACTAGCTCTTCTTGCTGTGTCATCTTTCTTGACTAAGGATCTGCATCTAAATCATAGAATATAGAAAATGGTTTTGAATGGTCATTCTCTCAATTGGGAAAACTGAGCTCAGTTGTGCATTCTAGATGCACAGGAAAATTCATTTACAAGATAGATAGGAATATTCAAGTACCATTACCATGGACACATTAGGACAATAGAGGTGAATTTAATTGCCCCCAAATGCTATATAATCCATGAATATACATGCCTTACTAGTCTATACACCAACAAAACCTAGGCTCATCTACTTAGTTGTGTGCTCGAAGACATTTTTCTTCCAACTAACTGCACTATTCTGCTTCAATTCTTGCTGGGCAATATCCATTTCTCTTCTTGAACAAATAAGATAATGTTTGTTTTTAGAAAATATCCTTAGTATACACACAAAACCAGTTATCTTGTGTTTCCGTGTTTGCTTGAGCAAATCACCATATTTCTGAACTTCAATTTCTTCACCTGTATAGTAATGTTTTCTCAAGTCCACGTCCATGGTACCATGAATATTGAAGAGTAACAGGTTTTCAACTATTATGTAAAAGGCCGAAAGATTTAGAGGAAAAGCATGGTCCTAACCTAGTAAAAAAATATAGCATATAAACAACTTATAATAAATGTAATGAATGAGGAAACACAGGGGAATGGCCTGTAAAAAAAGGGTGAAGGGAAAGGAACTGCAAAGCTCCAAGTATGGGGTCTATCAGCTGGTTGGATGTGGGAAATGGCATGTGAACCCAGTTTTGGCACTCTTGTTGAAAGTCAGAGGTCAACCAGGGGGCCTAATCCGAGATTTGTCCTCTACTCAGACCTGGGGCCTCTTCAATGCAAGTTTGAGGTTGACCAGTTGTCTGGATCCAGGACCCAAGGCTTGGGTCTCAGAATTTCAAGTCCAATGTGGCCTAGAAAAACATTTGACCTGAGACTCAGACTCAAGCTTCAAGTCTTGCAGCTAGAAGTCTGAGGTCAACCAGTTGGTTGTATTCTGGACTCAGAATCTTAACTCAGACCTCAGGTCTCTTGGTTACAAGTTCAGACTCAAAAGATTTTGGTTATACTTATATATAGATAGGCTCTTTATTTGAATGCTAAGGAAAGAGTAGGTTTGCCCAGGAAGGGTAAAAAATGGGAAGAGAGGATGGATCAATGACTCAATAGGTAAATGAATTACCAGTCTTTAATCTGGGGTGAACGTTGTGCATATGGGGGAAAGTAGTAGGGGTGTTGTCTGAAGTCCCCTTAGTAGTGCAATTGAATTGAATGTAATATTTCAAGATTTTCACTTTACCCTGCACACTAGTGACTCTCCGCAAGGTAGGAGGAAGAACATATAGGATGGCATGTCTTTTAGGTATGGTGTTTTTAATTTAAATGTTTGGCCAGTTAATGTAGTTAAATACTTTAATCTTTTCCAGAATAATATCTGTTTTGAGTCTTATGCTTAAAAAGGTTTAACTGTTGCACTCCTTCACCAGATGTTGGATTATTTGCATACATTTCCCCCCCCCCAGTACTTCATTATTTTTATTTTTTAGGTGTCTAAAATATATAATCTATCTGGACTTTATTTGCATTTAGTGGAAGATAAGACTAATTTTTCCCTTAAGCTATAAATCAATTGTTAGAGCTCAATTTGTTGAAAACCCATCTGTTCCTCACCTTTATTATTTACTAAGTAGTTATATAATTTTGTTCAGTTTCTGGCCTGTTATCCTCATCAATTATTTATTCATCCACTTGGAAACAAGACCAGCTTGTTTTGTTTTGTTTTTTTTTCTGGCATACTTGCAATCAATTAAATTTGTTTAGCTATTTTTAATTCAATTTTGGCTTGATATCTGTTAGAGTAAATGTTTCAAATAATAGTAAATCTTTCACTTTAATTGGAAAGCTATTAGATATTTTTATTAATTTGAGAAGGTTCAACATTTTTTCAATATTGAATCTTCCCATCCAAAAGCAAGGAATATCTTTCTTTAACCTAACATTGTTATTATACTCACTACATTGCGATTCTAAAATTTAAGTTCTCATAAAATCAATCAATAGAAGCAAAGAACTGACAGATTATGGATAAGTGTATGAAACAGCTATTAAAATGCATTCTATATGATTAAGAACTACTGCAAGCTGTATTAATCTAAATGCATTATATTAAGTGAAAAATAGTATAGACTTTGAATCTATTTATATTAACTACTAGAACAGACAAAATAGTTGTGAGATAAAGCAGAACAATAGCTTCCAGGGGCTAGAGTGTGGAGAGAGATGCCTAAACAGAAAAGAAGAAGGTACTTTTGCGGGGGGTGAAGGATGTAATTAATAAATATTTTATTGGTTTGGTTAGTAGCTACATGGCTAAATTTGTCAAAACTCATTAATTTGTACATTTAAATTTTTCAAGTTTACTATGTCTAAATTACTCTTACTAAAGCTAATAAAACAAAGGGGCCAGGCACAGTGGCTCGTGCCTGTAAGCTTCAGCCTATGAAGGGGCCGGGGCTAGGGATGGCAGTTTGAGTGCCACCTTGGGCCCTTAGCAGGACCTAGTTCCAAAAAACTAGCTGGGCGTGGTGGCACGTGCCTGTAATCCCAGCTACCTGGGAAGCTGAGACTGGGAATTGCTTGAGTCTGTGGTACCCTGGGCAATGAGAGCCTGTGGTTCCACGGGCAAAAATAGTGAAATCTAGTCTCAAAAAAAAAAAAAAAATCAAAACAAAGGAATGACATCCATAGAGAAAAAGAAGACTGGGTCTTAAATAGAAGGGTAAAAATAAATGAATACTTGAAATGAGAGAGGAACTAAATAAATTAAATGTAGGGAGAAGTTTATCTTATTTTTTTTAATTTAAGAGATTTATTTGTAATGTTTCCTTATTGAGCATGATGCTGATCTTCAGTTCTTTTGTAATAGTTTTACATATTGTCTTTGATTTAACTTTTTAAACTCACAAACATATATATATGTATATGAACATTCATATATATGAATGTATATTAAATATATAGGTATATAATATATAATATATTATTTAAGTATGTGTATTTCGTATATATTCATATATATGCAATCTCTCCTCCCATATAGATGCTTCTTTGCTACTCTCCCTGCTGCCATTTTTCTGCCACTTCTTCATTTCCACTTGCAGTTTTGAAGAGCTTTTTTCCTCTGTCTTCCACATCACCATCGGGTATTTTCACAATGTCAATTCTGTCCTTTAACTGCTTCAAAGCAAATTTTGTCTGCTATTGCATCTTAATTTCCTTCTATAATTGTTTTATTTTGTCTAGTTTCCATTTATTTATTCCTGACTCTAAAGCCACACCTTAGAAAGCAGTTAAGTGGGGAAAGATCCCTATATGTGACTAATATTTCCAAATTTGGAACAGTGTATTTGACTGCTCTCTTTATCTTTTGCTTTATAGTTCAGATTTTTCCAAAATTTTGATGAAAGTATAGAGTTTTTTGCGTGTGTATAAAGGCATTTTTGAAATATATCCTCTTTCTTTACCTCTGCTATGTTTCTTCACCTCTGCCATTGTTATCACTTTTATTTTTATTTCACTGGAACCATACTCTACTTATCCCTATATATAAGTGACTACATGAATGACTTTTTACTTCTAATTGTCCTTGAACACAGGAAAATGGAGTATCCTTGCTTGCCTCCACTGTTCACCTGGATTTTTATAACATAGGCTGTGTATTTTTTCCCTATGAGATTGACCATACAGCCAGAAGGGAGAAGGAAGAGAACTGGATCTCAGAGCTATCTTACCTTTTTTTCTTCCTCTGTGTTAGTTAGATCATTGCTCCAAAGGTCACTTCTCTCTCTGCTTCTGGTTTTCCATTTGATCTTTTTTCTTTCCTTTTCTTTTCTTTCCTTTCCTTTCCTTTCCTTTCCTTTTCTTTTCTTTTCTTTTCTTTTCTTTAAATTTTAACTTTATTTCTAAATTCTTATAAACATGGTTTTTGCCAGATATTAAATAAAAAGTTTGCTCCTTTGTTAACTTGCTGGCAAAGCTGCTGTGTGAAAACTATGCTCATTGCCATAAAAGTGTCATGCTGCAGGCTTCCTGTGTATCCTGCCTTCTTTTTGTCTTTTCCCATGTGGTTTTAGGGCCCTGCCTGGATCTCCAACATTATTTGCTTTCTCAGACACAGGACTGAATTAACTAACTGAAGTGAGTTTTTACTACTTCGTTTCAATTTTTGATTCTATGTAGCAAAGTTCCTTTCAGTGAATGAGTGTTCCATTTTTTTTTTTTTTTTAGACTGGGTCTCCCTATTTTTGCCTGTGAGACTGCAGGCTCATGTTGCCCTGGGTACCACAGACTCAAGCAATCCCCAGCCTCAGCTTCCCAGGTAGCTGGGATTACAGGTATGCACCACCATGCCCAGCTATTTTTTGGGGGACTACGTCTCACTTTGTGCCCCCACCGGGACCTGAACTGAGATCCCTGGCCTCAGGCATGGCTTCCTAGGCTGCCACCTACAGGCATGTGCCACCATGCCTGGCCTAGAATGAGTGTTCTTTAGGATACACAAACACAACCTTTTTCTAACTTTGAAAAAATAGTCTTGTGATAATTTCAGTCAGAATATAGGAAGGGACAGTCACAATCTTATTTGAATAGATTCGACTAAAGCTTATATGTTGAGAGTGTGTTAAATATTGGAACCTAATAAAGAAAAATAATATGTATTTCTACCTGGCATGAAAAACATTTAAGAGGGACTCGGTAGAACTTTTTAATTTTTGAATTTTTTTCTAGGTGTCAATACACTCCACTGCCTCCTAAACATAGTCCTAACAAAATGAGGAATGATTTAAATGTTGGTTCAGCCATAGCTAAATTGTTTTATTTTACTAGACACTGAAAAACCAAAAAACAGTCAACATGTTTAGTATAATTACTTTGAGAAGTTTTTAGTTGTCCCACACTATTCCAGTGGGAAACAAGTCTGCTCCTTTCTTGTATTATAAGCAGTTTAAAAAGGGCCACAGAATACCCTCACATGTATGCTTAGGAAGGCATGCAGTATAACCCATGCTCCAGGCATCCTTTCAGACCTATAGAATCACTCTGTATAGTAACAAGGATTTAAGGAGGGCCCCCAATTCCAATGCACAGTTCTCTTAGGATGAAAGAGCGTTAAATTGACTTTTTTTTTTTTTTTTTTACAAAAACTAGAATGCTGAGAAAAATTACCCCAGCTTCTGGGTGCAGCTCATTGGAAAGATCAGCTGGAGGGAGACCAGCTAGTTCTGAGATGTCTAGGTGGAAACATTGACTAATGGAGACATTTCTTAGTGATTGGCAGCAAGCTGAACCAATGATATCTTCTTTAGGGGTGGAGGAAGTTACAATTGCTAAGTTTAAGTTAATTAGAGAAAGGGCAATCAGTCAGCTCAGGCTACTGCTCCTCCAAACTGAGCAAACTTTACACTTTCCATGAAGCCCATTGTCCCTCCAACTCCAGTGTAGAAGTATTCAGAACCAGGGGACTCATGACTGTGGCTCATGGCACAGATCCCAATGTGAGTCTTTTTTCACAGGACCATTAAATGGGACAAAACTGTCAAGAAAGTTCAATGTTTCAGTGGTTAAAGAAAGAGAATTAACATGCCTTTCACAGAGGAATTTGTTGTTCATGAAAAGGACAGCCTCATTCAAATGCTTTGTTCTTTCTGGAGAGGAAGCCTGAATGAAGGTCCCTTTACCAGCCTCCAAAGAACTCTATACTCTATTATAATGAGAGAAAACCAGATTAGTATCTAATAGTATAAAACCCAGGCAGACATGCCCTTTGACTTATTTTATGGGGTTGTAGCCTGAGAGTTGCCCCCAGTTCAGATGAAGATAGTTCAGAAAGTTGGATATGGTTGCTGTTGACAGTATGGACTTGGCTCTAGATGTCTTATTACACATCCAAGCATTGGAAGATAGTTTTATGACTAACATTTGGATTAAATCTGTAAATATTGTTTATCTTTGATATTATTTTCCTTTATAAAAAGCAATAACAGCAACATTTTTTTTCCTTCTGTCATTTAGCCTGTATCAGGAGAAGGAGGTTGGTGGAATAAGGGTGAGGAAGGCAATGATGACAAGATGTTAAGATGCTATCTCTTCTCATATCTTCCAATTTTGCTGGTAGAAGGGGGAAAATGTTGACATAACACAGAAGGTCTTGCCTCAGGGAGTCCCATGAGTAAAAACTGATGGATGTTCACCACCAAATCCCATTCTTTAAGGGATGTTTTCATGTCACATTTCTGAAAATATAGAATGCACCCTGGATAATATTTTCACATATGCTAATAAATGCAGCTGCCAAGAAAAGCATGCTTTAAAAGATTCCAAGAGATGTTGAGGATTATGGTTCTCTTTGAATAGAATTTATAGTTTCATAGAATTTGCAGTTTCAGTCTTTCTTTGTTCTCTTGGTTAACGTTGTAAGATTTACCTATTCCCCTCACCTATTTACTTCCACCTTAACCTTATCCAGAGAGGAGATATTGGAGTAATCAAAGCAAGTTTCTTAATTTTCTTGTCATACATGATAATAGAAATAATAAATTTACCACATTTTGCATGAGACACACATTTAAATACATCACTCAAATCAAAACAAAATGAAAGACATTTTAAAAAATGTAAAGCAAAATCACATGTAATTCATTCACAATGAGACATAATATTTTAAATTTTATATTCTAGTATTCAGTTTATATATTTTATATCAATACAATAAATTCAAATTCCACTCCAAGTTTTATCAAGGAAACTTAGTTTTGCAAAGTTATGATTAATTTTTTTAGGTATAATTCAGAGTAATCAGTGGAAGGGATAATCCATATCTCAACTTATTATTTCCCCACATTTGTATGACTAGTTATTTTCAGTTTAACCAAAGATAAAAATGCAATGATGCTTTATCTCCAGATCTTTGTTTTCCTTTGGATTGAACTACTTTTTAGGAAAAAATAAAGACTCTTGAATATTTTATCACTTTTTTTTTTGCTAAATGCTCTCCTCTACCTCACTAATTTCAAATAACAGCAGAACTTTATCTGGGTATTGGGGTTTTTGTAAACTGTTCACAGACGCAATGAACAGAGGTGAAACCTCAGGTGCCACATGATGAAAAAATAAGTGAACACCCCTGGTTGTTCTGATGCAGATCAACATTCAATTGTTTCTCTTTTTTACATTGTCTCTATGAGTAAAATTTATAGCCTGTCTTTACTGAAAACATATGATAGCATTCTATTCTATTCTATTCTATTCTATTCTATTCTATTCTATTCTATTCTATTCTATTCTATTCTATTCTATTCTATTCTATTCTATTCTATTCTATTCTATTCTATTCTATTCTATTCTATTCTATTCTATTCTATTCTATTCTATTCTATTCTATTCTATTCTATTCTATTCTATTCTATTCTAATTCTCATGGATTATATATGTCATTTTTCACAGTTAAAATCTTTTTAATTGATGAATAAAAATCAGAAAGATTTTTTTAACTGTGGAAAATGACATGGGTTATATATGTACACCATGTAATATTATTCATCAATCAAAAAAGACAAACATCTCATTTGCAACAACATGGATGAAACTAGAAGGAATCATGCTGGCAGAAATAAGTCAGAAAGAAAAAGAGATTCTGGATGGTCTCACTTATGAGGGATGTAGGGAAAACAAACAGATGAAGACAATTTAAAACTAACTCCCAGCAAAATTGAAACATGAAGCATGGGGTAAGGGGGCAGGGAAATGGGAGTGGGAGGAGCACAAAAAACTTAGACAATGATTTATAAGGTGGTGAAAGAACCCTGGGATAGATAATGATGTAAAATAAAACAAATAATAATAATAATAAAAACAAAAAATCCTTTTAAATAAAGAATGGAGGTGAGGAGAAAAGAATAAATCTTCCCATGCCTACTGCTCAAATCCAGTAAAAGAGTGTCAGTATATTTCCCTTGTCAAGCAACTATACATCCAGTCCCTCCTATGCTTCATTTAGAGTTCTGTGAAAGGACAGGGGAACAGATGAGGAGGAAAAGAGGGATGCTCTTTTGTGAAAGACTGCCTGCTAGGTTTTTTCCTTTGGTATTTGAGTGACCACACTGAATAAACAATGAGTAGATGGAGAAATATGCAATTAATTAATCTATTGCTTCTCCAATGCATTTCAAACTCCTAGCATTCACCCTGTTAAAGGTAATGCAATGTTAGGTTGGTCATGTGCTCTTCTCCTCCTGTGACACCTCATTTTGAGAGATGGTAAACAAACTGCCAGGCTGTGAATTTTATTAGAAGCAGTAAGTGGTGGTAAGAATAATAAGTAGTGCCAAAGTGATCGATGCACATGCCTGGATGAGCATGTCAACCCCACTCTCCTGTATGGGAAGTCGAGGAGGGGGCTCGTTCCCACTGTGTTATATAAGCTGAGAGTGGCCCCGCTGTATTGAGAGGCTGCACACAGCTCTCTGTTGTCTCCTTGCCAAGTCTTCCAAGACATCTAGCTTCTGCCTGAAATGATTCCCTGGACAGGCATTTGGTAAGTACTCTATATGCTCCTTCACTGACCCCACATACATCACAAGAGAATTTTGTTTCATTTGGATTGCAACATTGCCTAAACATTTATCCTTATTTTTCTAAGATGCATAGAAACTGGATCAGGCTGAAAATGAGACATACCAGGCCTGTCTAATTCATCCAGGCCACTCATGAATGTCCTCCCATTCATTCAGATCTGGGGCTCATTTAGGGTCCTTCCTGTGGTGACTAAGAGTGAGGCTTACACATCAGTCACTGCTAGGTCATATATCTCCATAAAATCATTTTACCAAGGTAGGGTATATCTCCCTGATTAGGGGTGATTAGTAGGCTGGCACCATACATCTGTCTTCCTGACTGTGTGATGTGCTCTCTTAGAAAGTGACTTCAATGAAACAAATTAACTTTTGCCTCTTTAAATGCATTCAAGACCACATTTATTGAGCATCCACTATGTGCCAAATCCTGAACTGTGGGCTAGGGCTCAGATGAAAATCATAGTGACAAATCAATAATGTATATTACGTAGACTATGAATACATGTAATATAAAGAATAAGTTAAATTTCATAATGGACATGGAAACAAACACATCTCAATCAGGTGAAGGAGATGTTATTCAAGGATGTCCATGGAACATTGAGGAAATAATTTGTAACAATTAGTGCTGGGACAGTTAAGAAACTGATTTTTCATGAAGAAAGGTTCATTCTAACCTGCACAAAGCAATTTAGGAAAACTTAAACTAAATCATCTCTGGATCAAATGAGGGAACTAATTATTAAATGGCTATTGATTTAATTTATTTAACTATTCTCTTAGTATTTGTATTATGTTAGATACTGAGAATTCTGTGATGAATCAGATAAATCAGTGTGCTTCCTGCCATTCCTTTTTTGGTGGCAAAATCAGAGATGTAAAAATGTTGAAACAGTCAGGTGGGATGACTGCTAGAATGAAGTTGAGCACAGATAACTATAGCAGCAAAAGGAGAAATAGAAACAAGCGTCAAGGCAGTTATAGTAGAAGATGAAAGGGAAAAAGAGTAAAGTTTTCTAGAAGTAAAATCATCTGGGTTGAACAAGGAAAAGGCGTTAGCCAAGGCTACAGATTGAAGAACAGGGTTGGAGACAGAGAACAAGGTATTAATAACATGGAGGAAAGGTAAAACTGGGGTGATTGGCATCCGTTTGTGCTTTGGTTTTGAAAGGATACATGGAGGGGAGGGCCAGAAGTGAAGCTACTGAGCTCATTCAGAAGCAGAACTTGGAATCCTTTGTATGGTTCCTAATGTTTTGCTGCTTTACCCTCCAGGGTCATTTGTAGAGGGCTGAGCACTCACTCACAGCACTGTGGAGAGTAAATCAGAGAATGCACTCATTAAAATGAAGGGTTGGGGGCAACATTGAGGATGGGAAGACTCTGAGGCTTCACCCTCATGTGGCATTTGCTCAGATTGCCTGGCGTTTAACTTAACTTTCCAAGTGAATAACATTTCTGGCAAGGTTCATATCTTTATCAATGCAGTAAATTTTATTGAATGTCTATAATGGACTAGGAACTCTTTGAAGCTGTGGGATGCTTCTGTGAACAAGCCTAGCCAGATTCTTCTTCTCATAGAAATAAAATCATGTATTTGAAGTGAAGGGGAAGAAAGTCAAGCAAAAAACAAACAAAAGCAGGCTGAATTCACACAGTGGGAGGTAGGTGTTGTGAAGGAAATAGAACCAGACTATATGACAGGAAGAGTGAGTGGAAGAAAGCAAAGTTCTCTCAGAGGGAGCAATTCTGGATCAGGTCTGCATGATATGTGTGTTTGTGTATTGTGTGTGAGCGAGAAAGAGATACAGAGATACAGAGACAGAGAGAAAGAGAGAGAGAAAAACAGAGCCAGAGAAAGAGAAAGAGAGAAGAGGCTAATGCCAGAACTCAAGGGTATTGTGATCACCTCAAGACTTGGCATATAAGTAGCCCTAAATAAGTGTTTGATGCATTGAAAGCATGTGTTTCTCTTTATCTAGAAATTATCATCCCTCTGAATAATGATTTAATAGCCACATAGTGTATGCATCATGTGAGCTTAATGAAAGTGTTCTGAGAGGTTTTTCAACAAAATTGCATTTAGAAGTAAATATTTACTTGAGTACAGCTTGTCTTTGATATTAAGTCATCTTTGTGAGACATACTCAATTACTTTTGTAACTAGTGAGCAGCATATCAGTGGAATTATATAATATGAAGCCTTTCTAATTAATTATCTTACTTGGAAAACATAAACACAGACTTCCCAAAATATGTGCAATTACAAGTAAAGCAAGCTTCTTAGCACCTCAGAAACATCTAGCTATTGTATGTGCAGTGTCTGACTGCACAGCTAGATGGGCACAGCCAGAAATCTCCAAAAGCAAGACCTCGTGACTTCTGCTGTGTTCTTCCCTGGTTACAAAGCAAATTTTAGTTTACTATATCTGTGTGCAGCACTTCTCAGACCAAATGAAGGCATATAGAGGAGTGAAAAATGGCCGCTGCCCTCAGGAGGGTCATTTATGGGATCAAGACAAATACATAAACAAGCAACTGATAAGCACACCTACTAAGTGCTGAAGATACATGCGAACTCCGATGCTACTATGGGATCCCCAAGGTGAGCTGGATCATGGGGAAGTGGGTGAGAAGGGAAGGTTTCCTTGTGGAGGCATGACTGGAAGCTTGGTGGATGAGAAGAAGCTACTCACATGAAGAAAGGGAGAGACATAGAGAGAAAACTGGGCAAGAGCTGGGAGGTGAGAAAAAACTTAGGGGAGGAATTGTGATGGTGGGAACCACTTGCCCACCATGATAAAAAGTCTGGAGAACATGGGGAACCCTGAAAGGAATTAAGCAGAAGAGGAATGATGAGTCGATTTGCCTTTGACAAATTTATGTCTGTATCAGAGCGGAAGGTGGGGTGAAAGCCTGCATCTGGAGGCAGGAGAAAGGGCGGGAGGCAGTTGATCTCCCATAAAGGCAAATGGAGGCTCTGAAATCATAGAGTCAGGAAGTAGAATATGCACAGAACTGAAAACTTGAAAAGAGGCTGAGGAGGCTGAAACAAACAGGCTTAAATTTAGGATAAACTCAGGTTACTTTATATTATATCAAAAGAACAGGTATGTTACCAAAGTGAATGCTCTCACTATTAAATAACAGCAAAGAGTGAAAACACCACATTCCTAAACTGATGAATCTTACTCTTTCAGCACAGGGTCTGATCCATGGCGGTACCAGGGTTATGGAGAACAGCGATTGGTCCATCAGCCATTCCACTTTCAGTTGATACTGGGAAAATTGTGGTTCTCCTGAATTGCATATAAAACCTAGATAACAATTACTACCTTGTTACAATTACTACTCCAGTCATTTGAGATTCAGTTAAGATTAGTGATCAGAATATATCATGAGTGCCATAAGCAGTACATAAATAATGGTAAAATTTCCAGTCTTTCCCAATAATTATCAGTTCAACCCATCTGTAAAACATGCACACACACATAGATCAGCAAAATGGTTCATGGATCCCAAATTATTTGCCTTAGACTCCAAAGGTGCCAATTTACAAGCAGAAGGTAAGCAGATTCGAGCGTGACCAATCTCTCCTTGTTCTTCTCCCTCTTCCTTTTCTCCTGGCTCCCTGCTGTCTCAACCCCACCTCTGACTCTCTATGTGATTACTTTTTAGCAACTATAATCCTTATTTGACCTCATCCTCAAAACTTGTATGCACTAAGGGACCCTTTCCTACAACTTACTGACACAGGAAATTATTTACTAGTGTCTAGTGGGCTCTGAGAGCCAAAACATCTTCCCTAAATGATGGCAAAAACCAGGAACCCAACTGGAGCTGGCTTCTTCATAAGCTCAGATCATTCAATGATCCTCTTTCTGAACTTTAAGAGCAGGGAGTGATAAAGTAGCAGAGGACTAGATTCATAAATGGGATTTGTCTAAGATCCTGATGTGATTTTGATGGGGAGAGTGAAGAAATTTGAAAACAACATTCATTCAACACTTCATGAGCAGTGAGAGCTAGCATTCATACCAGCTCTTTATCTTGCATGTCCTCATCTTCTTATCTGATGTGAATAGTTCTGTGAATACT
Organism: Uropsilus gracilis; assembly: GCA_004024945.1. Taxonomy (NCBI): domain Eukaryota; kingdom Metazoa; phylum Chordata; class Mammalia; order Eulipotyphla; family Talpidae; genus Uropsilus; species Uropsilus gracilis. The sequence continues at coordinate 15,823 of PVHY01008445.1, read as the reverse complement.
GTTTTATAAAGGAAAAGACTCAGAAATACCCTGTAAATGTGTCCAGGTCATATAGCTGGGAAGTGGTGCTGATGTGACTAGAAAGTCTTAAGCCAAATATTGGATATTCTCCCCTAATGGTAGTAGGCAGCTAAACACTAAAATTGCTAGCATAGGAGATAAAAAATCCAGAAGGTACATTTGGAATTTTCTTTGTGCCTGACATGTCCCCACAAGTATTGCCCCAACTTCCCAGTCCCCACTACTTCTTGGGAGATCACTGCTTCTTCTGAACAGTATCCTCATTCTGAGAGTCCTTCACCCAACTAACTTCTCTCCCTTCTCCTTGCTGCATTCTTCATGCCCCTATTGCTGCATTTGTCAGTCACTCCAAGTCTTTTCCTGAAGCATTTTTGCGTGGCTCCTTTAGCCAGTTGGAGCTTGTGGGTTCTCACTGGGAATCAAACAGACTACTTCCTTGTCTTTCTCTGGTTCCTAAGGCATTCTGCATAACCAGCAAGAAATCAGCTGAAGGTTGGGTGCCATTAACTCTCACAACCCAAGCCCACTTAAGCTTATATTCATTCCCAGTGTCCAGACTGCTCAGGGGTTCAGCCTAAGCAGAGTTGTCAGTAAAATATGGGAATTAAAATTGAATTTCATGTAATAATGAGTGATTTTTGGTATAAGTGTGTCCCAATTATTCCTAAGGATATATGTATACAAAACTGTATTTGTTGTTCTTCTGAGATTCAAATGGAACCAGGTACCCTGCTTTGGTCTCTAAATCTGGCAACTATAATCCCATTTCTTCCCTTTTTTGGAGACCCGGGCCATGGAAAGGATCAGTAGGGAGAGGTTGTGTGGACTGGGTCACAGGAAGCCACTCTGTCCCTAGCTTTTCTCTCTACTCACTGTGAGAACTTGTTGAGTCCTTGTCCCTCACAGTGACTCAGTTTCCCAAAATTGCATAGTGAAGGAGTTAAATCAGGTGGTCTCCCAGGATGTTACTGTTTTCCTCTGACCTAAGAGAGAGATCCTCTATTTTTCACGTACCTATCATAGTGCTCAGAAGGCCGGTGTGTGTGTGTGTGTGGGGGGGGGGGGTTACTTAATGATGGAATATATTCCTACTAGACAGAAACTCTGAGTGCAATGCTTATTGTAAACTCATAGGCAGTGTGTTAATATGGTTGTGAGGGGAACAAAATAAGACTGATGTGACTTGAAGACCTGACTATAACATTTACAAGTTACTTCACCTATGTATGCCTATATATCTGCATCTTACCACAATTGGATGGTTGATATAAGTCCCGAGCATTATCTCTCAAGCACATAACGAGCATAGTCAGCAGTAACTGTTATCACTGAATTTGAATTTCCAGTGTCTGGCAAAGACTCTGAATCAGGATTTAGCAGGCGAAAATAAAAAAGAAAGGGTCATTGGAAAACTAAATTTTGAAAATTAACTGGCAATTAGCAACAAAGGGAGCTGGAGTCTCCTTCCTGATAGAGAGGATTCTGTAGACCCATATCTCCTCAGCTTCATGAAAAAGCAATTGCTTTAGCGTGTAGCTCTAGTCACTTAGAACAAGCTCATAGTTGGATGAGTATGCTCTAGGCTGGCCAGTAGGTTCGGAGTCTCAGAGCTTTATGCAGGAGTGTTCTCACAACTGTCAGAGCCTGGCTCCGTTGCACAAACTCCAGGCTCAGGCTGTCTGGCTCCTTCCCAGGTAGTTGGAAGCACTGAGTGCATTCTCCGCCATAGCACATAATATGTAGATTAGAAAGTGGGGAGCATAATTTATTCTTTGGGAAAAGTGGGAGCTGATGAATGGGTAAGTTTACCCAATGTTCTCCTTGGAGTGCCAACTGCAGCTGATAGATTGAGTACTGAATCTGGGAGAGGTGAGAACTAGAGCAAGTCAAAGAAGAAGGATAAAGGCAGTTGGGGAAAAATGGGGAAGAACAGGCTTATCAAATCATCCCAGACCTCAGTGCAGGGATGCTGGGATATCTGTGCAGCTTGAAGGGCCAGGAAGGAAGCCTGGATTTGGGGGAGTTCATGTCTTTTGGTAGAAGTACAATTAAGTTCAAATGGGAAACACCATATCCCTGTTAGTATAATAATAGCATGAATGTAATGTTAACAGTATTAATAGTTAACATTTATTCAGCATGAACTGCATGCCAGGCATCATCCTGAATATTTGACAGAGATGATGGAATCTGATCATGATTATCACTCTTCAGGATATTTACTAAAAATAGGACTCATGTTTCACTAGCATGGCTAGGAATTAAAACTTACCATATCGAATTGACTCTGACTCAATTATTCACTAGCAGCTGATCTGATCTCCCTGAGCAACTCTACTTCTGGATACTTCTGATGCTGCCATAAGGCAGGACAGCAGGGAACATTTCTGAGGATCTATGGCATGGTCCAGTGGTTGATGTATGTTCCCAATGTTGTGGTGGTGGGCAGAATAATAGCTCCCAAAGATACTTGGGTCCTGTTACCTGGGATTTGCCAGCCACTTTATATGGCAAAAAAGACTTTGGAAATGTGATAAAGATAAGAATATTTGAGATAAGAGATTATCTTGGAGGGTCTTAAGTGTAATCACAAATCTTACCAAGGGGACTGAATCAGCAGATTGCAGGTAATGTGGTGATGGGAAGAGGGAGACTTGAAGATGCTGCACAGCTGGCACTGGAAATGAACAGAGTGATCACTGACCAAGGGGTTCAGCTCAAAAGGATGAAAGTACCAGGTGGTGGGTTCTTCCCTAGAGCCTCAAGAGGGCACACAGCCCTACTGGCACTTTGGATTGGTTCAGTGAGACCGATTTCAGACTCTGATCTCTAGATTGTCAGCGAATAAGTTTGTCAAAGTTTATGAAGTCACTGAGCTCATGAGAGCTGTAAGACACAATAAATTCTATTTTCCTGTGGACTGTCCATCAGCAAGAAAACTGAGACTTGATTAGGTGATTTGCTCCAAGTGGATGGTCTACTTTTGATTTTAAGACGTCTGACTCCAGAACCTGAGTTCACAACTGCTAAGCTGCCTTCCAACAATGCTGTATGGACATTGTCACCAAACCCATCTCAACATGAGACTGATCAAAGAGGTATAAAGTCACATTGACTGTCTGAGTTCAGATCTTTGCCTCATGGGCAGAGCTGAAATTGAATATACGGAATTTCATTTGATGATTGATCGAGAGTCCTCTTGTCTTGTGATCTAGGCTAGATAATGACCACAACTTGGAGGCTTATGGATATCCAGAATTCAGCCCAGCTCACCAGTTGCTGGTCTCTCAGGGGCAGTGAGCCCCCTGTTAGTGCTTGAGACAGTCCTGCAGATATGCATCTTAGTCAGGTTGGGTGGTTTAGGAATGTGGGTGGAAAAATACTCTGCACCTATCAGTTGGGCTACTGGAGGAAGCTGAGTGCTGATGTGGGGAAAGGAAGTGAATCTGACTCAACCAAGCCACATGCTGCTCTGGAACAGAATGCTTTCAGGATTCAGCAGAACTCAGGGAAGGCAGAGGGAAGATGCTCCTTGGTGGGCAGGCAGGCTGCAGCACATACCACCGAGGAACTCTGTAGGGCATCCATTAGCCACAGCTTCCTGGACAACTGTGGTGTTTGGGCCTGTGCCTTCAGTCAACCCTGGCTTCAATGAGAAAATTCTTGTGGTCAGATCACTAGGCAGAGTTCAGGTCAAATCCCCAAAGAATGAATGCAGAAACTATCATCTATAAAAGGCTTGACATAAATTTGTATTCTGGGTTGAAATTAGAATTTTCTCTTCTCCACACAACCAATTTTTCTTGGTCATTTTCTCCAGATTGCCTGTAAAAGACAGAATAAGTGCTAGGTGGATATCAGTCCTTGTAGAGCAGAGAAAAGAGCTCCAATTGGTTGAGACATCAGAGAATGGCATTCCTCAAGGAGATTAGACTGAGCTGTGAAAATGGAATAGGTCCTGTTGTGGGTTGCATTATGTTTTCCAAAAAAGATAACCTGAACTCTTCACCCCCAGATATCTGTGTATGAGATCTTTTTTGGCAATAGGATCTTTACAATTGAAGTCAAGCTAAGCTGATGTGACTAGATTAGGCCCCTCATCTAATATGATTGGTGGGCTTAGAAGAAGAGAATAAAGCTCTCCAAAGATGCAGAGACACACTTTGTAGGGTGAGTTTGGTCACATTTTTCCACCATTAGCCTGCACTCAGCACCTGGGATATTGTGTCTTCTTTATGATTGTGTGATCCTGTGTGTATGCACATGTGTAAGTATGCACACCTGGGCCTAGGAGAGAGGGGATAAAGGGTCACAGAAGGCAGAGAGAACATGAGAGAATGAGAAAGAGAGAGAAAGTGCCCAGAGAAGGAGTGAAGGTTCCTGGGAAACTGGGGAGCTTGCCTGACTCCCAGCACCCCTGGCCTGCCCTGCCTTGCACTGCCTGGTATGTTTATATAACTGCTAAAAGCAATTAAAAAAGAACAAAACCTACACAGATTGGTGACCCTGATGCCTGATGCTTGCTCCTACAACTGGCAATAAGGATTGGTTGCACTACACACATTCACATGAGGGAAGAAGCAGAGAGTGGAACAATGCAGCAATAAGCTGAGGACCGCAAGGATTGCTGCCACTATGGGAAGCTCTGAGGTTCATGGAGGGTTTCTACCTCATGGAGACAGTGTGGTACTTTATTGTAGCTCTCTCACAGCTACTTATGCTGTGGGAGAGCAGCACAGACCACACAGAAGTGAATGACCATGACTGTGTCCATTAAATAAATCTATTTACAATGACAGGTTCCTATTTATTATCATTTGTAATAGCAGCTAAAGAAAATACTTGTTCAGATACTAGGTTAGAGGAGTCATGCCTTGAAGTAGCTCCTCCCTATTCAGTTTCCACACCTGGCTCAAGCTCTGTCACGCAGGCTCACGCTCCAACTGAAAGGAGTGATGTGGGCATAAGTGGCCAGCAAGCATCATTTTTGGAACTGGAAGACTTGGATCATGTTTGAGGGAAAAATGAATGAGGCCAAAGCAGGCAGCCATGGTGAATGAGTCTGGGTAGGCAGACAGGCCAGACTGTGATGGGCCCTGCTCCCATGCCAAATACAATATTCCCAGTGTTGGACTTTTTTCTCAAACAAGTAAAGTATGTGAGTGTCACAAAAATTACCATGGAGACAAAATATCCGAGCCAGTCTCTCTCCTCTCTACACCTTTCACAGATACCACTTATAAATTTTGGTTTTGAAAATGTTTGCCTTCCCTATTCTGAAAAGTTGACAAACTCACTCATTTCCACACAAAGTTAGAACAAATTGAAAGGCTGATGTAAGAGACAGCGTGGTGGATATCAAAAGATGGCTTTCAAGGTAATAAAACTTTGTTGGGGTACATATTTTAAGGTGAGAGTCTGCATATTACTGTCTGTCTCTAATAGGGTTCTGGTGGGAAGGGGACTGGTTCCTAGAGCTCCATCCTTAGCCTTTCACCTTCTGCTCCTGGCATCTCCACCTGGATATCCCAGAAGCACCGTAAGCTCACCATGCCAATAACATGTCAGTGTCTTCTTTTGCTGTCCCCAAACACAGTTTCTTTCTCAATGCTGCAAACTCTATCTGGTCACCCAAGAGTTCATTCTGAATATCCTTTCTCCATCCCCCAATACCACGTCTTCCCAGTTTCATTCTCTTAGCATCTCTAGTAGTTGCCTCTCTCCTGATGTCACACCTCTAACTCCTGGCAGTTCCTAACTGGTCTCTTGCCTCCTTTTTCCTCTGGAACCAGGGTTAGCAGTATTTTCCTGTACAGTGTCCAGTGGTGAACAGTTTTAGCTTCGTAGACCCTGTGGCTTTATCACAGCTACTTCTGCTGTGGGAGAGCAGCACAGACCACATAGAAGTGAATGAACATGGCTGTGTCCATTAAATAATTCTATTTGCTATGACAGGTGGAGGGACCAGAATTGACCCATTGGCCATAATTTGCTGGCTCCTGCTCTACCCTGATGTCAAAGGGATCTTTCTGAAAGGCAAGTCAAACTCTATTTTCCAACTTGCTCAAAGGACTCTTTTGCCTCCCCAGGTGCCCCAACTCTCCCCTAAGCCCAGTGGGGCTGGCACCATGCCAGCTCTCACACTAGTGGTAGCTCTGTGCTCCCTGCTGCCTGCATGTTTGTGGTTCCCAAAGCACATGGCTGTGTCTGTCAGTACTATGTATTTACACACCTACCCTCAAGGCCTAGGAGAGTCTTCTTCCCAAGACTAAGTTTCAGGGGATGCTGCTTTCCTATTTTTTTAAAGTTATATATATATATGTTCCCCAGGGTTCTCATATAAACATATATGTATAGAAATACACAATTATTCCTCAGGGCTCTCATATATATGTATAGAAATAAATGATGTAATATAGATATTACATCATTGTATTCCCTGGAATTCTCCCACCACCATATTACCCATGGACTGTCATTCTGATCTTCCATGCTCCTCCCCTTCCTGACCTCTTTCATGCCCCACCCCAAGCTGTATGCTTTTAGTTTGGTTGTTAGTTTGTTTTGACTTTTCCTCTTGACCTTTTGCTTGTTTTCCCTATATCCCATGTATAAGTGTGACCATCTGGTTTCTTTCTGACTTATTTTTGTTAATGTGATTCCTCCTAGGTCCAGCCATGCTATCACAAATATTTCAAATTTGTCATTTTTAATTGATGAAGAATATTACATTGTCTAAATATACCACATCTTTCCATCCAATCCATTGTTTTGGGGCATTTGGGTTGTTTCCATATCCTCACAATTATAAGTAGTGCTTCAATAAACCTGAGTACAGGTGTTCTTTTGTATTGATCTCCTTTCAGTAGATTCCCAGAAGAGGAATTTCTGGGTCAAATGGTAGTTCCATTCGACCAATTTGCATTCCCACCAGCAGTGTAAGAAAGTTCTGTTTTCTCCACATCCATGCCAGCACTTGTTGTTTCCCATTTTTTTATCTATGCCATTCTTATTGGTATAAAATGGAATCTCACTGTGGTTTTGACTTGTATTTCCCTGATTTTTGGTGAAGTTGAGCATTTTTTCATGTACATTTTTGCCCTTTGTATTTCATCTTTGGAGAAATGTCTTTTCAGCTCTTCCCATTTTTTGATTGGGCTTTTGCTTTGTTTTTGTTGATTTGTATGAGTTCTTTGTATATCTTTGTTATCAGACCCTTATCACTTGTATGAAAAGTGAAAACTTCTCCCCATTTTGTTAGGTGTCATTTTGTTTTGGTTATTGTCTCTTTTGCTGTCCAGAAGCTTTTTAGTTTCATGTAGTCCCAGCTATTTTTGCTTTTCTCAGTTTTTTAATATCTGTGGATATATCCTGAAAGAGGTTTCTGAGAAGTAAATCTTGGGGAGTTTTTCCCACATTTTCCTCAATGGATTTTTTTTTTTTTTTTTTGCATATAGTGGTACAATTTTCCCAGCACCATTTATTGAATAGACTGTCCTTGTTCCAATGTATATTTATTGCCCCTTTGTCAAAAATTAGTTGTCCATATGTGTGTGGCTCTATTTCTGGGCATTCAATTCTGTTCCACTGATCTGTGTGTCTGTTTTTGTTCTGGTACCATACTGTTTTAATTATTATAGCTTTGTAATATAATTTGAAATCTGGGAGAGTGATTCCTCCATTCTCTCTTCTTTTGATCAGTAGGCCTTTAGCTATTAGAGGTCTTTTATTGTTTCATGTGAATTTCAATAATTTTTGTGGTATTTCTTTAAAGAATTTCATTGATATTTCAAATTAAATTGCATTGGATGGCTGCTTCTCTGTGCAAGCAATCCAGTACCTTCTTTGACTTCATATTTATTCATTTAGTACTTATTTATAAGCCTCTTAATGAGTAGTTACTATGAGCTGGAAGGGCCTACACAGAACATCGTGAAGTGGGGGTATACCTGGGACCTGCTTGGTATGGAACTCCTGTGGATAAGACTGAGGCTTGAAGCCTTTTCTCCAAGGTTACCTATAGGTTTAAAAGAAGTTGGTATGCAACTTGAAATTTATAATGTATTTAGAACATGTTACCTGAGGTGGACTTTTATTCAGTTTTTACACCATAGTTGAATTATCCTGTGACTGTCAGCATAACATGGCACTCATTTTGAAAACATTCATAGTATAGTCATCATTGAAAATGCAGTATGGTGTTTGCAATCTCTTTCAGGCATTGTTTAATTTGAAATTGCTTTAGGAGTATGAATGAATGAACATGGATCCTTCTGGAGTTTTAAGAAGCTTTGGGACCATGAGGTTTCAAGGAGCCAGCTAGAAAGGGTATATCATGCTCTTTCTCCTAACCTCTAACAGCTTCTCAACCCAAACATCATGTCAAACAAACTTGCAGTCACCAAAACAAGCATGACAGGCCTTGCTTAAAAATGGATCTTTAGTCCCACTGCCATTCTACATAGTCCATTGTCACTAAGTAGCTCCTGGCAGAAATTCTGCAAGGGCCACTGCCAGCAGCTGAGTACTGTTCTAGAAACTGGATGCTTAGCAGAAACCAGGGGAGGTAGTTTTTTCTAATCCAACAGCACCCATTAACTTGTCAGATAAACAAGATGGTGTGAGCGATTAACAATGAAGGGAATAAGCCAGGTAAGGTGACATGGTGGCAAATACCAGTAGGAGAGAGATCAGGCAGTGTCACTGGGAATTTCTACGTTAGCTGGAGTGGCCACAGGAAGTTTTCCTGGGTTGTGTAATCGCTGGCTGTGCTTTCACTACACTTGGCTAGCTTCATAATTCAGCCTGTCACTTTCAATTTATTTATTTGTTTACCTATCTGTCTCTTCCTGTCGACTGTGAGTTCCTCAGCAGCAGAAACCCTGCTGAGTGTTCTTGCCTTCCTTGGACCTAGGACCCAATAGCTGCTTCATTAGAATCTGCTGAATGAGTACATCCAGTTGCACCCTCCAAATTCTGTCTGCATTTGTGCATTCAACCACAGAAAGCAATTTAGGGAGACTAAGGCAGCATAAGGGGAAACCTTGAAGTTAAGCTGAGTGGCAAACCCACTTCAAAGGCAGATGACTGAAGAGAGACGGTAATACATGTGCGTTAAATTTACCTTAGAAATTAAGAGCAAACATCTTTCCAGACAAGCGCCGTTGGGGTTTCACCAATCATCTAAATGTCTGAAAAATAGCCCAAGACATTGAACACATACAAAATGTGGCTGGGCTTAGCTGGTTGTGGTGATGCCTCTAGATAAAAATAGCCACCTCATGGTCTGATCCTATAGGGAAGACAAAGCTCTCTCAGTTCTGATGGGGGAAAATATCAGTCTTTAAATTCTACTTTTCAAACAATTTTTTAAAAAAATATATTCTTTATTTTTCAATCATGAAAGGAATACTTGCTCACTAGAGAACATTTGCAAAATACAGAAAATTGCAAACCCCTCCATTGAATGCGTGAGTACATTTTCTTCTAGCCTCTGCTCAACACAACTCATCCTGACAATAGAGCTAGGAATAAGTAGGATGGGAGGGAAAATATTGTCATTTGTGTTACTTTTTCTATACCAGTAAAAAGTAACCTTCCAGAAGTTGTGCAAAGGGCTCTCTACCTTTTTGCATACATTTTTCCTGTTAGCTGAATATAAAAGCAATCAATAGCCTAAAGTAGCCAAAGAGCAGTCTGTAGGCTCTCATTTTGGAAATGATAAAGAATATTTGTCATCCATAATGCCACCTCCCAAAGACAAAGATACTTAATGTTCCAACAAGCTTCTGCTTTCGAGATAAATAGACATAGATGAGCTCTCAGTGGTCATTTTGCATCCTGTTTTTTAAAACTTTACAGATACCCAGCTCTTTTGACATGAGAGACTGTGCTGGACCTGGGAGTTCATCTGGGAGAAAACAGTTACTAAAAAGGACCTGTGTAGGAATGGGAAGAGGCAGTCTACCCCAACAGAGAAAAAGGGAAAGAGAATACACACCTTGAGTTGCACCTTAATCTTCTTACCTTACAAGGAAAGATTGAATTGAAATAACCTGACAGGGTCTCTGCTGGTGGCTCCTGGTCCAACAGGGTCACTTGGTTCCTATTCTTCTTTTAAAGAATAAGATCTGGAGAGAAATCCCATTTTGTCCTATTCCCTCAGCCTGGTCTGGGAATAGTCTGTTTTGTTTTTTTTTTCTCCCATGTTTTTAGCTCTTGTTGTTTTTAGCTCTGCTCTTCTAACTTAGTGACCAACTTCAAAAAGAAGTGGGTTCCTAGGAATCCTTGGTTTTCCTTAGGTTTATGATGGCCACCATGATGGTGAGTACACAAACCCCACCATGGCCCAGTCTGTGCCCACCCAGGTATCACCCACTGCTCAGTCTTTGCAGTTTCTGACTGCGGGCTGCAAGCAGAATACCAAAATAGCAAACTTCTCTTCATTGTGTTTCAAAGCGGACCATCTGTGCCAAAGCCAGGGTGTTGATAATTAAAGTAGTAGAATGGAAGATATGCTCTGAAAAACATACATGAGGTTCTGCGTACACTGGACTCAGGTTGGCACTGATCCGGAGACCTCTGAAATGCATCAGTGGCACTGCTGGTGGATAATTAGAATCAGTTGAATTGGGTAATTTCAGAGCTTGTCATTCCCTTTGAAAGTACTGCCTTTCTGTCCACATTCCTCATAAAGAAACCGAGGTCCAGGTCAACCAATAGGAGTGTATTGAACCTGTAGGAGGAAAGAGTTGGGGAGGTAAGCTGAGTCTTCTACTGAATCATTCTTCCTTTTGACTGGCTTTTATTTTTTCAACCTATATCCATCTGTTTCCTTACTAACAATTCTCACCTCCACTCTAGCTCTAGTAAATATCAACTGGAATAGTAAATACACTACTTACAGGAAGTAGGTTCCTGCTGAAATTTAATAATAAAATGTGCCTCCTCTAGGTACCTGTATTAAGTGAAATGAAACATTTATCCTTTTATGTTTGGCTTACTTCAGTTAGTACATTTTTTTCAAGGCACATTGTATCATGTCAAAATTTTCTTCCTTTTTAAGGATGTTTTTTAAACAAGGAAACCATTAGACCAAGATGACTCCAAGTAAGCTAGCCTGGATAGCCTAAGTAAGCAGACCAAAACCCAATCCTGAAATGTTTTAAAGATAGTGACCTCAAACTTGAGGATGACGAATCACAGCCAACCAGGCCTTCCCAAATAAGGCAATTGCTTAAGCTACAACCAACCAATTATTGAATTGCTTCTTTGCTTTGCCCCATACTTTCTCTCTGGAAGTCTTTCCCCTGGCTCCTGGCATTGAATCATTCCTGACCATTTTCTGGTTTGGTGCTGGGTCAATAAGCAAAATTTTTTAATAAACCCCAGTTTGTATTTTAACTAAGGTGAATAATAACCCATTGCGTGTATCTACCACATGGTGGTCATCCGCCCATCCACCACAAACAATGGGACTGTCCTACCCTTAGACTATGGTAAATAACACTGCGGTGAGTGTGGATGTGAAAGTATCTGTGCTCCTGTTTTCAATTATTTTGCATATATTATACCTAGGGGTGAAGTTGCTAGATCAAGTGACAGTTCCTTGTTTAATTTTTAAAAAGAACTTCCATATGATTTTCTACTACTGCAGAGCCATTTTACAAGACCACCAGTAGTAATTCACCAAGGGTTCCAGAATTTCTACTCCCTAACACTCCCACTTTTTTTGATAAAAAACCATCCTAATTTATGGGAAGTGATATCTCATCATAGTTTTGATTTGTATTTCCCTAAGGGAAGTCTCCCTTTTTTTTAAATAGAGGAGACTGAGTTATAGTTAAACCAACTAACTTTTTCAAGATCAAATAGCTGCTAATATGTAATAGGATTCAAATCCAGTTCCCTCTAGATTCCAGCATCCATCTATTTAAATATCTTGCTGATTTGCTTCCCCTCACATATATCAGAAGTGCTTGAGGACTAGTAATATAAGATCAAAAATGGTTTTCAGCCAAAAGTTGTCCCTTAGTGAGAGATTAGACCTACATGAAAACATTTATTTTTATGGACACCAAAGGATAAACTCTGCTTTCAAAGTTCTCTCAAATTTTGGGATAGTGTACAGTAAGTTCTCAAACTTAAGGGGAAGAACCAGTTTTATTTATTTGATTTTCAATCCAGTCCAAATGTTGGCTTTATAAATCTCATTAAAATTAATTACTAGGAAAATAAAGCAAACAAAAAACACAGCCATAATGCAAACCCAAATATCTTGGTATTTGACTCCAAATGCCAAATACCAAATGCCTTTTCATTTGATTATTATTTGGAGCAAAAACTATTTCATCAAAAAGCAAAAAATATATATATATTTTCAGTTTCTGTATTTATCTTACCTCAGATCAGTAAGAATGCACAAAATATCAATATGTGAAAATTATAATTGAGAGAGGAGTATAATCCTGAAGAAAAAACAGGTGTGGAATTGGGAACAATAGCTGGGAGTTGGTCATTGTTAGTATAGAACACCCAGGCCTCTGTTGTTTCCCTGTTTTTTCATGAGGAACTAGACATGGCATTTGCACATGACAAATTGCAGGGGCATTCAGTTTTGGCTGTGAATTAGTGTAGTAACATTAAAATAGGATTTTCAGTCAGACGGATCTGTGCTAAATTCCAGAAACTGTGTCTCAGCAGGGTAACCCCGAGTGTCAATTCTCTCTGAGCCATATTATCATTATCCTGAAAAATGAGGGAGGCTGGACAGTCCATTTTTATAGGGATGCTATTGAAATGCAGAATCATCAAGTATATAGATCACATAACAGATCATGTAGCATAGTGCCCGGTGTATCTTAGACACTCTGCCAATAAATGGTTAGCCCTTCTCTCTTCTCTTGGCAGAGTTTTGACAGTTTTCTAAAGCTGCCAGCAGAGTACCTGACCACAGTTGTCTAAAAATGAGTTCTCTCTTAATTACCATTTGGTTGACAGGGAGAATGACTCATTTTTAGTCTCAGCAGCTGTGGGTTCTGGTCCGGACAGAGACAATGCTTGGTCATGGAACAAGTTTTGGAACTCTGCCTCTTCCACGTGTGCTTTGGCTGCTGCCACATCTGGGCATTCAAACTTAGCAAAGCATGATTTACCATAGCCAAGAAACAAGCTCAATGCTCCAGAACAGATGAGTGCATCAAGATGTGATGCAATAGAGTACTACTCAGCTGTCAAAAAGGATAAGCTCCTACCTTCGGCAGCAACATGGATGGGACTAGGGGCAATTATTCTAAGTGAAGTAAGCCAGAAGGAGAAAAATAAATACTGGGTGGTTTCCCTTTTATGTGAAATCTAGAAAAAGAACAAAGGAAGTATCAGATAAAGATAAACCTTAAGAGCAGGCCATAGATCTGAGGCATCTAGGAGTGTATGGGAAAGAGAGAGAGGAGACTCAAGTTGGGGGTGGTATAGGTCTATGAGTTCTTTGGTGGGGAAAATGATGGTGATGTAACCTGAGGGGAGGAATCCTGTACTATGAAAAAATAAACAAAAATCATTAAAAATTAAATTTTAAAAAATGCTGTTAACGGACTATTTTATTGAAAAGAGCTGGGCTGTGGAAGAACCAAGCAAGGGGTAGTATTAAAGCAGACCCTGCATTTCCCGTTACCCTGGGTTTACTTCGAAGGAAGTAAACACTGTACCAAAGACTAGCACCATCGTTAAAAGTCTGTGAAATCCTGATATCCCAGGACTGTAGCAAATAAGCCAAGCTCCCCACAATCCCTCCTTCTCTTTTGGAAGGACTTTGTTGGATATAACACATGGTTAGGTAATGGGTCTGGGGATCTGGGTTTAAATTCTAAACCTATAATGTAAGAATCATAAGTAAAATGGGTCTAAGATTGTCATCATAATGCTGTTTTTGAAAGGAATGAATAGGATTAAGAACATGAGGCTGTTATACAATCTCCTCTCCTTCTTTGTTTCCTCTCCTTAAGAGGTAAAGGCCAAATGGGTTTTAGGTACAAATATTTGGGGGCCCGTGACTCAGAGAACAGAGTATCAGGGATGTTCTGCTTCCCGTGGCAAGCACCAAAATCACCTCTGAGCAGGTAGAGTATAAATTTTTACTGTTGGGAGGGAATACATCAAAGCCCAGCAGGACTGGTTATACATCTTATAGTTTGCAATCCTGAAATGTGGGCACAATTGCTGAGTTTTGTGTGACCGAACAAGGAAACAATTTGTTCATCATTTTTTAAAGGGTCTCTGAACTTACACCAATAACAAGGAGACTGTGTTTATCTGGAATCTTTCTGTAAAAAATTTATAGCCCAGAACAGGCCTGGAAAAGAGGGACGAAATGTGATGGGGACCACATGGCCCCAGGAATGCAACTGGCTTCATGCTCACTGCTTGGAGGGTGTGTTTTCCCGTTTCTTCAGGAGAGGACTGAACCGGCCTTTCATTATGCTGTGGTCAGTTCAGCTTCTAGGAATGGGCATCCAGGCAGAATGCAATCAGTGCTACAAGCTTTAGGTCAGTGTCCATAGGACTCAACAAAGTACCTTACACCTGGCGCCCTCCTCGCCTGTACTTCACACTTGGCATGCGCCTGGGAGCTCACCGTGTGCTCTGTTGTCCCATTCTTGTCTTGATCCCTGAAGAATTTTTGGTTTCTTAGTGAAAATCCTTGACTAGTTCACCAAGGTACCATATGCTGCCTTGTGCAACATGCTTCTGATTTTGACCTTAGCTTTAGGATCTTTTCTATCCCAGAGTTATTGTGACAAGTCACTCTCTTCCTGGTCAAGCCAAGTAGAACTCCTGCATCATCAGCACACCCCAAGCTGGCAGGATTGGATGGAGGTGGGACACCTCTCTTGAAATGTCACAGGTGGATATATTTGGAAGTCTGAGTGTGGTTGGCAAAGGATATATATGGAAAGTGACAATCCCTTCTGTTTTTAAATTAGCCATAGAGTTCACCATAGACACATCTGGAGTTCTCTTTTTAGGTTGTTGTCTGATCTCTAGCTTTTTAAAGAAATAAGCCTCTGAAAAAATGCTCTCTTAAAATTAGTAAAGAGAGTAACTTTACATTTTTGTGTGCATGTGATAGAACAGTAGCACAGGCAGTCCAGAAAGCACAGAGCCCCCAAGTCTTTGATGTTTATATTATGAATTTATTATGATAATGTCATGACTGGTAAAACATGTACCACTGGAAAGATGCAAAATAGTCTGTGTGGATGAAGCACTTTCAGAACTTGTTAAAGATCTGTAGGTAAATTTATTCCCATAATTCATATATATATATATATATATATATATATATTATTTTTTATCACTTTGGAACCCGGAGCAACTGAACAAACAACTGAAACTAAAATCCATCAGAAAGAAAGGGAGTTTTATGCTTGGAGAGCTGCCTGGCTGGGGGAAGAAAATAGACTTTGGACTCTTTATCTTTTTATATGTAGCAAGGCAAAAGGAAAAATTTTATTTTTAATGAAGTATATCTATATATCTTAATAGAATTCATCTTTGGAAGAATATTATGGTATTGTAAATACAGCTTGATGAAGTTATTGATTATTCTAATATGAAGCTTTGGAATGAGATTGGAGGGGGGTTGTTAAGATACAAAGGGAAGATAAATTGCTCTGGATATACAATAAAAGCAGTTCTCCTTAGGAAGAGAGATTGTTTAATTATTAAGCACAATTTATGCCCCGTAGCAGAGGTAGGACATACAGAAGGCAAATTCTGGGGTGTTGAGAGACAAAGGGGAGAC